>JAXQQM020071767.1:0-86607 GCA_034641835.2 Pinus albicaulis
CATTGCGGGCTTGGGGTGAGCAAACACTGTTCACCCCAGCCAATGGACACTGTTTTCTACCGCGCATGGAACGAATTAAAATTAGACACGTGTTTGTATAATGTCCATTCAACTACGCCGCCAGCTGCACCAGTTCCTCCTCATTCGCTCCGCTCTGCCTTATCTCTCTAGCTGCCCCTGTTTGCCCCTGTTTGATGCTGGGCACACTCTCCTTGTAAGGAACCAGTCTTTTTTCCTCACAGGCCACACGCATCCTGCTTTGGCTCCTCACCCCGGTCGTAGAAGGCGCCGAAGCACAACTCGTGGGAGAAGAGGGCACGGAGCGCCCATTCGAGGAAGAGAGGACATTCCTGTTCACCTTGATTTCACTTATTGCATTTTTTTTTTGCATCAATCCCACTTCCGTCTACGTTCTTGGTAGGACGAAATTTTTCTATGGAGCTCTGTTTGAGTCTCTCTACAAGTTTGGCCACAAGGGGATCCAAGGGATTCGATCTGGGGATGGTCTTTGAAGGTGCATTATTTTCTTCTGCAGACCTGTGATTGAACTTGGAGGCCGCCGGAGGGCCAGTTCGGTTGCTAATAGGACGAGGAGCAGGAGGAGGGTGAGGACCATGTTTGTTTGTGTGAGGAGGAATGGATTGAATGGTCTGAGATTATTTGGCTGGGTGACTTGTGAGTGCAGTCAGAGTTTGTGGCGGGAGACTTGGAAGTGCAATGGCCCTCTGGACTCCCGTTTCACATGGCCGGTGGTGGGTTTGGAGGAGTGAAGTGGTGGGTTTCGAGGAGAAGTGAAGTGGATACCCATCTAATTGCTTCCACCGGACTGTAAGTATTTCAGTCATATTGAAAACAGATGGAATGAAATGTCAGGTGTGCGATTTGCATATTTCTATTTTCCGATACGACGGTCTGAAAATCAGATGGTCTTAACATATTACATGGTTAGCTAGATTTGAAATGCTTGATGTAATAACACATTCAATCACAGAGTAGCACAAAGCGTAAAAGACCCCCCTTTTCTGTAGCCCTTAGTCTGAACCCCTTTGTGTTTGGCATGGTTCAATCTTCATTTGCAGTTATTACAACCCAGAAACAATGTCGGATAATGGGGGTTAAGATGGATCACATGTAGTTAATTAGGTCACCTTGAAATTAGTTTAGTCTTGGTTTGAACAAAAGGCGGGTTAGTATTTCCTGCTGGGGAATCTTTTATAAATCTGCCATTTGTGTATTGACTCCTGCCTCCGGAGTTGTTGTTAGCAATATTGGATCCTTTTAATCAGATTATCCTTGAGTGGGACATATCAGTGGCATTGCATTTTGTTCACATTGGCATTCCTATTCTGCCCATGAAGGTTTCATCCAAAACTAATTGAATCTATCAGAAGATTACTGTGATTTCTTGTTTCTGACAACTGCCAGGCAACTGTTATATGGGATGGGGCACGACATCCTTGTAACTTTTGAATCTTTATTCCAAAAGATAGTTTTTAGTTTACTGTATGGATATTTGATGTATCAGTCAGTGATTTATACCTACCTTTTTATGGAATGTAAATGTCTTTGTTTGGTTTTTCTATCAAAATATTGGTGTATTTTAAATTTTAGGTGATTTTCAAATTTTCGAGTTATTCCAGTGTTTGTTTCCTAGTTTTCCAAGTCCTCGAGTCATTCTCAAATACGAGATTAACAACCTTGCTCCTTGCTCCTAATCATAGCATAGGATGGGTTTCATGTAATAGGTGATTTCAACTCAGTTAAAGAATGGCCTCACTGCAGGAAGTGTTTGCACTCATCAGCATTCTGCAAACTGTGTCAGTCTGGCTGTATGCTTTAACCTTATCTGAGGCATAGGTGATTACCATTGCAAAAGAGACGGAAGATGGAAATCGGTATTTCTAGGACATGACTATATATTTGAAGGGTTATTCAAGAGTTTTAAGCACTTAACCTGTTCCAGGACTCGAAGGAAAATCAAAATTCTTTGTCAACTTACTGGGAATAATGATGTTTCTAGATGAGTTTAGGTATTTTCATTTATTTTTTGCTTTCGGAGAATTTTTATTCCTGGTCATCCTTTTCATCCTTCCAAGTTCAAGTCATGTGTTGGAGTAGTTGGGTGGTTTTGAATCTAACCAATTTGACACTATTATTAAGTTTTTTTTCCAAATTATTCTAATATGGGCTAAAGACCAGAAGGGAAATGTAACAAAGACATATAAATTGCTAATTGTTGATTGAATTACAGAATAGGTGTTTTGGACATAAATGAAAGGTGAAGATAAGATAGGATAATTTTATTAATATCCAACAATTGACCACAAATGTAGGTCATGGAGCCCAATTGTATATCTGCACCCATATCACTAATTTGAATGACAAAACTATTGCAGGCTGGGTAAGTGTACAAGTTTTAATGTAAGCAATTTTGAACCTTAACCAACTGTTCAAGATCAATGAGCTAAAAGTCATATTAAATCTGATTTATTACTTATTGTTTGAATAATTATGCACATTGGATTTGAGAATATGATTGATGTTTTCGATTGTCAAGATGAACATTGAATTTGAGAATAAAATTGATGTTTTTACTGTAAACAGGTTTATGCCACAACAAAGTATATATAGAGAAAAGTCTTTCAAATTTGTTTGTATTCCATTTTTTTCATATTATTTTCATCATGTATAAATGCAAGGTAGAAGTTTTTGTTGTAATTTGACATTTTATCATCTCCTTTTGTTACTACCCCTATCATTATGTAGAAATATACAGTGGATGTTCTGATCAAAAAATCGCTATTTTTATTTTCTCTTTTCCATTACAAAAGTGTTTCTACTTCACACCAGGTGTAGTTGATTCTGTTTTGCAATCAGTATGCCCGTCGAGGAGGAGAGCACTTGCTAGGTTTCGAACCTGGTTATCACTGTGACAAACTCTTCAACTTAACTTGCAATTGTACCTGGTCTCAGCTACGCCCTTGTCTAGAACAACTTCAATGTCTCTTTAGTTCTTAAATAATTTCTCTAACTTCATTTTCATTTGTACCTATTCCAATGGCATCCTTGTGACTGGGTTACTACCCTGTATTGGAATCGTGGTGGATGCGTGACCTTCACCATTGAGCCAACACCCCAGCGGTACTCGTTTTTTTGTTTTTTATTTTATTTTTGTCTTTTTCTTGATGAACACTTTTATTTTTGGATCGGGTTAACCTTTTGTTTTTCAGAAGAGAGTTCCCTTACAATGCATTGTACCTGGTCGCAGGTACGCCCTTGCCCATATATTAGAACCGCTTCAATTTCCATATATATTTTCTCTAACTTGATTTACATTTTCCACTGACGTCCTTGGCGATGGGTTCCTGCCCGGTATTGAATCCTGGTGGATGAGTGACCCTCACAATTGAGCCAACATCCCCATCGGTACATTTTTTATCAATTTTCTTTGTGGATGGGGTTAACCTTTTCTTTCTGTGAAGATGGTGGAACTGCTTTACCATTTCAACTTGAGAATCCAACGAACTTATGCTGCTAAGCTGTAACCAAGATGTATCTATTCTATCTCTTGTTAAATACCATTTGACCATAACCTTGATTCATTAATAACAGCTTACACCACAAACAGTCTTAAAGACAGTTAGCTTTTTCATATTATACTGCCTTTGGATTGAAACTTTGTGAGCCTTTTTATATTTTGAGGAGATTCTGAGTGAAGTGAGATCTGTAAGGATCTCTATAGTTTGTTTTGTTATTCGGTGGTTAATCTGTTTGGTTTATTGGACCAGGAAACTTTTTCTTCGAAAAATCGGCCTGATCCTTCGTTTTTGGTCATTGAGATTCGATGTTTACCAAACTTACTTGTTATGAAAATTTCATAACATTTGTTCTTTGAAAAAGCGGCAAATAAGAATTGATGTAAGAATTTCAATTTGTGCAAGTGGTTTTGGTAGTAAAATGGCTGCCATGGAGGATTAATAAAAATTTTCTCCGTTTCTGAAGAATAGATTAGAAGTTCAGGTTATGCAAATTTTCAGGCTTCTGATATTTTTGTTTTTAATTTTTGTGGGGATGTGTGATCCATTCCAACATATCCTGTTTGATAATTGCAGCCAAATTTCTAATTGGGGAACTTGAAACTACTAAGTAGGCTTCCTAATCATGTGGTGGGTCAGCAAAAGAATTAAATCATTCTTTGCTTATCGGGATTTTTTTTAACCTTTACAAAATTTAAACAATTTAATAGTCTAGAGTTCAGCGGTCAGAATGATTCCTATGTTTAGTAGTGAAGGAGTCCCTTGAAAAATTATTTATCTATTGCTAGCTTTTCTAGGGATCTATTCCTAGACTTCTGTATCTGATGGATTTCATTTTGAATGTTGCATGCTAAGTAATAGGTGGTTTCATGTGTTATGGTCAATCGTTATATTTTTTACTATTACGTTCTGCTCGTTTCAGGTGTAGAAATATCCAGGCTGGAAACTCCTTCATCGGATACTGAAGCAAAGGCAGAAACACAATTAGGTAATCTTTTCTTTCATACAAAAGTCTTGTAACCCCTGCTTTTCAGACTGGTTTTTGGATGTAGGGAAGGCAGAAGTCATTGAATAATCTATTGACAGGGTAGCTAATCTCATTCGCTCATCGGTCTGTTAGACATTTTTTATATCTATACATGTCAGTAATATGTATGAAGCGAAACCAGAAACACAATTAGGTAATCTTTGCTTTCATGCAAAAATCCTGTAATCCCTGCTTTTGAGATTGGAAACTCGAGAAAATTTTGGGCATTAACCTCAAAGGGAATTGACCACCTTTCAAGAGTTCAGTGCAGACCACTTCTTTGAAGAGTCTAACCCCCGTGGGGATATAACACACTATACTTTCATGAACCTGGTTGTCTTGTTCTGGCTAACATCCATGAATTTGAAACAGTTTGAAATCGAAACTGCCGATGCTTACTTACAGTGCTGCACTCTATTTAACTTCTCACTGCGCTAAACCTGCAGCTCGGTTGGAATGGGTCTGGAAGTTTTCTCATCTACTAGGGTCTAAAATGGATGTTTCTCCTTTTGGTAAATAGAGTTGAGTTTGTTTTACAGGTTCGGGGTTTTTAGTTTTGGGCTTCTCCCATTCAGGGGTTTGGGGGCTTGGATTTCAGGGGTTTAGATTTTGGTTTTTCACCTTGTGAGGGTTTGAGGATATCCTACTAACAATCAAGGATTAATTTCGGTCAAGTCTTTTGTGTGCATTCCATTGGCAATATTCATTCAGGGCAAGTGTTTTGTGTGCATCAGAATAACGCTTTGTGTGTATAATATAAGAGAAATTTTATTACGGGGTTGGACACTTAATTTGGATCTCTTGTTTTTGCATTGCATGACGTATCCTGAATTCGTTTACCATATTATTTATCTTCATGGTTGATACATGTTATGCAACAATCATCTTGTGTCTTTTTATAGTGAAGATTAGAGTACTGCCCATCACTCGTTAGTAGGGAAGGTCTAGGTTTAGGCTGGATTATCACAAATCACATTTCAGTGCAGTGATTGACTTAATTTGTCTTTTCGAAAAAATGACTTTTGTTGTTGGGGCTAATTTTCGTTGCTGTGTTTTTATTATGCAGGTTTTTGAGGATACCATATACCTGGCTTGCCAGAAGGTGGAGAAGGAGACTATTGTCATCAGGATGCATGAACATGTTAGTTCTAGGCATACAAAAAGACATGACATTCAAGGCGGTGTTTTTAACGGGGAAAAATAGTTGCAAGGGTGCAAAAAAAATCTTTGAACAGGAATCGGTTGTTGATTAATCTGTCTATAGGAGGCTTTGTCAGTGTGTAGTCTATGCTTCGTCAGAAAATATGGGGAAATGTATTGCATCGTTGCTTTATTAAAAAAATGCACCCTAAAGCAGCCTTAGGGAGTTCTTGATTTGAATTTGTAGCATTAATATTGGGTATCTTCGTTTATGATGCCTCAAACTTGAGCGAATTTATTCAACACGAGCTTCAATTTGTGACAACCAATATCAATTCGATTTCTTGAGATTTGACAGGGATTGACAACCATTTCTATATCCTTCTACTCAAATAGGTCAATGAGCCTCCTCACTAATGCGAGCTCAAGTAATGTTTGCTCAAGACACTATCAAAGCTATTTTTCTCATAATTCATGCATCCTCCTTTCGGCGTTCCCTTGCACCTCCCGGTGCAATAGAATGTATTTAACGTGCTTTGAGGTTATGAAATCATGACCATTAAATAGTGAAGTGTCCCATGAACCAATAGCAACCGACCAAGATATTAAGTGATCTGAATAATATGGTTGTTGACTTTTAAGGGGCATGTGTGAAAAAAAGTGTACATGCAGTTATTAAATGTGAAATGTATTTATAATGTATAAATGCTTAAATATACATATTTAAAATGTATGAATCAAGCAACCATTTAACTCTTTGAACAATAAATTTGTAATCAATAAAAACCCACATTTCACTTCGCATCTTGATTTGTTTATTTGTCATGTCGTTCTACTAGTTACAACATTGATTCAATGGATGATGCCACAATAATATGGATATTCATAATCCTATGTATATTTGTCAAGTCATTCTACTAGTTCAAACATCAATTCATTGGATGATGCCACAATATTGTGGAGATCCACAAACCTATGTATATATTTAAACTTGAAAGCATTTGAACACTTTTGCAAATAAATAAAAGTAAATTTTAAGAAATTAATGTTATTAAACTATTTTGTTTTCGATGTTATGTGAAAATAAATAAATAGATTTGAAATTCCCATCATGTCGTGGTTAGTGTTTGGATTAGAAAGTCTAAGATGAGGGTGCTAACGCATGCAAAATTGTAGAGTGAATGTATTGGGTTCCCTGGATGTTTGGTTGTAGGCTTGGTCGTTTGAGGATTGCTTTTCGAAATGGTTGTGGTGGGTTTTCAATCTTCTTCACGGAGCGAATTCTCACGTTATATCCTTTTTATTCATGGTATATTTCTTTTGTTGGGAATTTGTGTCAAGGGTTGAGGTCTAGGGTCTAAAGCATTATGTTTTTCCAAATTCTGTTTTATATCATGAATTGATGTTCTAGTTTCAATTTTCTTTCAAATTTGGATCAAGGGTTGTAGGTCTAGGGTCTAAAGCGTTGTGTCTTTCCAAATTCTGGTTTATATCGTTAATTGATGTTCTAGTTTCAATTTTCTTTCAAATTTGGATATCTCACCATCACTCAAGACACAAACCAAAGAGTGTGAGTCTATTATAAAGTGAATTAAAATGGCTTTGTAGGGTCTGGTGTAGTTTGGATAAGCTTAGGGGTGTGAAAGTTGGAGGGTGGATGTGCATGGATGTGCTTCTTTGTGCTTCGTAGATTATTGGTCCCTTAGTTGGTTTTCCTGGGTTGAATGGTCAATAGTGAAAATTTGGGGGAGGAAGTAGTCACTCCCTCCATCTCAATTAATGTGTCATCCGTTCATTTTGGGTCTAGTGTTTGAAGTTTATGTGATAACCTATTATGTTGGTTTCATGGTTGTGTTGGTGTTGGCTATCATTCGTTCTTGTCTTATTTTTTAGGTAGAGGCACTCATAGAAACTGTTGGAAGTTCACCCCATATTCATTTATGCCGTCAAGGTATAGGGTGGGGAGCAAAAGGGTAGGTGGTGGTTGAGTCCAGAAAGGGTAGTGTGGTGCCAGGGTTTTTTTCCCGCGACTCGAATGTCACGTTTTTCAACGTTATTTCACTAAAAATGTGGAAAGAAATTCAGAATCTATGGACATGGAAAAGGTTCAAAAGGAAATCCCTTTATGACTTAGAGCTCATGGAGGATATGTCCACTTGGGTTCCTAACCCTTTGCACACTAAGGGAAGGAAGAAACAATACCTGATTTGTTTGGCTCTTCATTGGAAAATGAAGACCTTGTTAAGCCTGGTCCTAAGGGACAAACAAGTGGAAAAGTATAATATTTTTGCATCAATGGAAGAAGTCAAGAGGATGCTCAATAATCAATGGTTTTGTTTGGATATAATCAACTCTTGGTTGGATCATATAGAAAGTCACATTGCATGTGAATCTTGTGGTGGGGATATGATGGATCCCCCTGGCTCTAGCATGCAGGCTCCAACCAACATTTTGTCCTCTAAGAATTATTAGAGAGCTTTGTGGGTGGCGGTTGATCTAGGTGGCTCGAGACACGCCCATAATCTAGCAGTGGCTATGGAAAAGTTCAAAAATCAAAGTCCTTGGATGTAGAAATTATATGAAATACATGTATTTCCTGGATTCTCCTAATCTAACAATGTGCTACTATTAAAAATAGAATCGCTTCTACAAATATTTTCGGAATTAAAAAACAATTGCCAATTACAATATCATGAAGAAAGATCAATCACACACAACACACATAATTTCCCAGGGAAATATTATAGCTAAAAACCCCACTATCTTATATTGTATATTATATCATGGATCATGAAACAATTACATACAAAGCTTCAATCCAAGAGCTCTCAGTAAATGAGATAATTGTCTCACATTGTCATACAAAAATTGGCAAGTTCATTAGCCAATTTATTGTCTCCAGATAGCCTACCTCCACTGCACGATCCTTGTTGATAGCAATCCCTTAATGAGTGCAATCTTGCCTTCCTTAACTGTGCAATCCTCATGCATCCAATGTGTGTGTAGTTGCATGTGTGCAACCGGATAATGTCACAACTGATAGTTTACTTCCCTTTCACCTAGAACTCAACTGGGTCTCCACTGGATCTAACATGCATGCAGTTAATAATAGTAAATCTTCAGTTGCATGTGAGACCACTGATTGTGAATTAATTAATAATTAATTCACTTGATCTCTCACTAGTGTATCTTTGGTTACAACTGCACAACTAATTTTAACTCACTTAACTGAGTTAAACTACTTTACAACTTGCGCAACTGCACTTCGAACTCTGTTACAACTTCGAATCACTCAGTTACAACTAAGTCAACATGCACGTCCCACCAACCAACCACTTAACTCGAAATTCCTTTAGCTAATTGATTTTCCACTTCAGTTAAATTTTTCCAAGTGCTCATTGAGAATATATTATAGTTTACTGTCCAACTAATATTAATGGATAATAATAGTAGACATGCATTCTATAAACAGATTATGCACATACATCTATAAATAGGCATACACCTAAAAATAGCCTGAGGCTCCATTCTAGTATAGGTGCTTAATTTTCACTAGGATCTTCTTGTTGAATCTCAACACCCCCTCTCAACAAAAAAGGGATTATCCTTCACCCCGATCATGTCTCTATGGTATTTGAATTTTCTCCTCGTGAGCGCCTTCATTAGAATATATGCATCCTGATCTTCCATGGGAATGTACTTAAGCAACATTATTCTCCTCTGCACACAATCTTTGAGATGATGGCACCGGATATCTATATGCTCAGTGTTAGTCATCAGTATTTTTCACCTATTGTTGATGACTAGATTCCTAGCTGAGTTTTCTAGCAGCTGATCTCAAAAATTTGTCAAATTTTCTAGCTGGAAAAACACCCATAAATATTTTTTCCCTCCTACCTTTTCAATCAGCCCATGACGAGATAAAACCTCATTGTCAAACCCTATCTAGCCTCAACCATACTAGCTTGTCCATCAACTCCAAGGAAAACAATCCAAATCTGTCCAAGAAGTCTCCCCTAAGTTAGGTAGTGGCGCTTTAGGCATTTCTCCCTTGGAAAACTATCCTAAAGCCAAAAAACCTCTATCTATTATCAACCAGTCCTAACAGACCTTCTTATTCTGCAAATAAAGTTGGTTACACCCTTAAGTCGCGCCACTAACAAGCCTTGAAATCTCAGCAATGCATATGCCATAGGTCAAACTGATTTTAGGTGGTTTTACAGTATTTCAATGGATCTCTCAAGAGAAAAAGTGTACCAGTATTCCAAAAGACAGTATTAAACTCAACATGAGAAGACAGTTGCTTCTCATGTGGTTTTGAGCCTGGGATGCAGCTACAGGGCAGAAAGTTGTTTCATTAAGCTCTTGCAATCACAGTCAAAGGTTAGTGAATTATAAATGACAAAAAATGCTTTGCAGATACTAGAAAAATTGCTTGTGATGTCTAAAGAGGCGCAAAGGTATTTGGAAATCAGAATTACATGTCTCAGAGAAATGCCCATCATGGCTTATTGACATTTTGTCATCTTCTTTTGCTCAAGCATGAATAGGCAGTGAAGGAAAGCTAGCACTATTTAAAAGCTGATGAAATGGCATCACTAAGAAAACCTCCTCCATACATGAGCAGAGGGTTGGTAGACAGAGAAAACCTTCTTCATTTTACAAGCAGAGGGTTGAAATACTGAGAGAACCTCCTTCATTTTACAAGTAGAGGGTTTGACACTGTAATAATGGTCTCCTTCATCTAAAAAGCAGAGGGTCAGAGACAGAGTTTGATTTTAGGGTTTTCACTGATTGAAAGGAAAATTTTAAGAGCAGTAGGAGACAATTGGAGGCTTCTGAATAGAGAAATGGTGTTAAAAAACAAAAAGAAAGCAGGGGTACTATAATGATCAGAGAGGCTGACTTATCTTCTATCAGAGATTTCTTTGAAAAGTAGTCTGGAGCCAAAATGAACAAACCTTGCTGAGGTATGTAATTTCATTAAGGGTTTCCAAAGATCCCTCTCCTTGATAAACAGTCATGACATCTAGTCATTGTTCCTTTAAAAAATAGAGTTGACAGAAGTTGAAATTAGCTGATTCTAACAGAGGCCCAAGAGTGATGTTGATATTCAAAAAGGTTTTGCTCTTCCTGTTCATGAAGATCTTTTTCAAAACTTATCAAAAGTGACAAGGAGGTAACCTAAGCTTTGTTTTCTCAAGGGGACTTTGCAAATGAACAACATAGAGATAGGAGGTGTGAAAAAGGATATGATAAGTGCTTTAAAATCACGGACAACACTCAAAACAGATAAAACATGCCACTATCACAGTCAAAAGCCCCTTTATGGATATGTGAAGTCCCAAGGGTCTTTAGAGGCCTTTTTCCTTGATTAATAGGTATGGGTAAGATCTGGAGTGTACAAATGAAGTTATTCACCCACAGTCAAAAGAAAGGCTCAAAGCAGCACCTGCCAGTTCAATCAACTTCACAGTGGGCATGATCACCTTCAAAACATCAGGAGCAGACACTGTCAAATTAAGTTTTAAAATAATGAGTTATCTCCTTGCAAGAATGGCAAAAGATGCTTCACAAATCATTGGTATGCTTTTTTAGCAGAGTTTTCCTTTAAAAAGTTCATTAAAAAGGTCAGAAATGGCAGAGATTCTTTTTTAATGAAGAACAGTGAAAAGGAAGTAGAGGAGATTTGCAATTCCTGAAAAAGGCATTTTTAATTAAACAAAAACCATCACTATGTTACCTTTTCAAAAGTCAAACTCAGCATCTTGTCAAAGGATTAGTGCAATAAGAGTCTTTATAGGTTTTAAAAATGGTGAAATGACAAAACAATGCTTCATGTTTTGTTTTGCAACCGAGAGATTTTTCATAAAACCTTCAAAACCCTCATAAATCATTTCAAAGCCAATTGACCTTTTCGCCTTCAAAAGGGAGTTAGAGACCATTGCGGGGCCTATTGGCAATTCAAAAATGTGAGCAACACATCCCCCTGGCTGCTCTCTGACTGAAACAAGGAAATTTCAAGCGAAATTGCAGATTTTTGGATTTCCTATGCCTATCATATTCGATTACTCATGCATTTCACGAGGGCCAAATTGCTAAATCTCCCTTTCTTCCTACATATAAGCATTGATAAAATGGCCTCCACTGTTCAGAAAAATCCTCCTTCACAGCAGACAGGCTGCCTCTTCCATCACTCCCTCATCAAAGTCATCATTCTTTATCAGCTTGAGAAGAGGGAGGTCTCTTGGGCTTTCATCACCCATCCGGATTTCTCCATTGTCCCTCCAGTTCATACATCTCCTTCACCTTCTACTCACCATCCCTCACCTTCTTCTAGCAAACCTATTCCCAAGAAGCTCAAATTTACCATAGAACAAACAAAAGAGCATGATGAGGAAGAAGAGCATGAGAAAGAAGAGGAAAGTGATGATGAGCAGTAGCATGATGAAACAGGGCATGATGAGGAATATGATGATGAGCAGCATCACAGTGAGGCAGAACAACAAGTGGAAGAAGGGCATGATGATGAGCAGCATCACAGTGAGGCAGAACATCAGACTCCTAAAGATGATGAAGGGAATCAGCATGAAGATGTGCAGCACAGTGAGGGTGAGCGGTCTCATGATGAACAGAGGCAGCCACAGCATGATGAACAGAGGTAGCCTCATGAAAAAGGTGAGAAGTCTCATGAAAATGATGAACAGAGGTAGCCACAGCATGATGAACATCAGCCTCATGATGATGAACAGAGATAGCTACAGGATGAGGAACAGCATCCTCATGAAGAAGAAGGGAAGCATGATAAACAAGTGCAACACAGTGAGGAGGAAAACCCTCAAAAGGAAATGAAAAAAGACATCTAAGGCATCCATGAAGAAATCCAAGACAGTGGCAAAAATGAGGAGCAAAGTGACAAGGTTAAAGAGCCCATGGAGCATGTGCTAGCTGCCTCTCCTAGGCAAGGGGCCATGCTCTCTTCTCTGAAAGTGGCCAAGCACCAGACATCAAGGAAAAGGGTGCCTAGAGTTTTAACTCCAAATGTGACTAGGTCCCTCCGAAGCAAGGGGAGCTTGCCCAAGAAGCCCATTGTCAAATTTCCCAAGAGGAGGAAGACTAAAAGAGCCACCCAAAGCAAAGGGAAGGACAAGGAAGAAGGCATTCATGAATAGGAAAGGGAATTCGACATCATCCAAATCCAAAGTGATGATAGTGATAATAAAGCCCGGATCCTATAAAATCTCTTGATCAATAGAGAAAACCAAATTGATGCTTTGAGGATCGATCTTGATAGGGCTAGGAACTTCAATCACTTTTTTCAAGTTCAAAACAAGAAGATGAGTGTCCATATGACTGTATATGAGACACGGGCCACCAAATACAAAAAGGAGGTCTCCAAAGCACAAGTGAGATTGGAAGAACTCATGGGTGAGTTCGATGAGAGCGAAGGCGAAGATCAGCCCAAGCGAAAGAGGCCAAGAACCATGGGGCTCAAAAAGGCCCTTGAGAAGCAAAAGGAAGAAGAAGATGCCCTTCTCCAATCTACCCCTCTCACTACATTGTTCGAGCAAGAGATAGAGAACAATCAGGAAGCATGGCTTGAGAGAGTTAATGATCACTTGGAGAAGGCAAATAGGGACTTGGACCTTCAACGAAGGATGACCGGGCATTATAGAAAGCTAAATCAGTTTGCCTGGCGGAAATTGAAGGCTGCTCAAGAAAAACTCAAGGAGGCTAAAGGGAAGCGCCCGACACAAAAATTGAGAAAAGACACCTCAAGGCTCCAAATTTTGGCCTTGGCTTCACAACATCTTTCTGAAAACCCTTGAGGGGCATGCTCGCCAAGTTTGGGCGAAATTCGACAAATTTTGGTTTTTTGTCATTTTTGGGTTTTTGGCCAAAACTCATGGGCATCGCCATTTCATTTTGGGGCATCCTCAAAGGATGAAAATGGTATCATTGGATGCCATAATTTCAGGGGCACATACTCAGCAATTTTCAGAACAATTAAAGATCATTTGCTCCCCCAAAATGGCGAAAAACACTCGATTTTTCTACACTCTGCCCCGTTTATCAGCAAGGCCTATTTTTTGGTTTTTTACACACATGTCTATTTTTTGAGGACTTATAGTCGTCAGTTGGGAGAAAACTAAATATTTTCAAAAATACGACACTTAGAGCTTTCCAATGAGCCATCATGGGCCTCGTTTCAACATCGGGAAGGCCTCCAAAAGTTGCCGGAAAGTCAGGGGACCTTTTGTTGATATATTTCTTGAGTATTTTTGTAAAAATTGAAACTTTCAAAAGTGACTTTTCTTCATGTGTGTTTAGCTATTTTTGTACATGATAAGTTATGAAAATTCAATATATTTCCCTTTTTTATCATTTTTTAGATATTTTATTAGATATTTTGTGCCTTGGGCTTTGCAAAGCCTCAAAGACAAAATCAAATATTTTGGATAGGCCAATGAGATTGCAAGTTGAACTTAGAGGTTTTCCTCACTTTGGCCTATATATTCCAAAGGCTTTCATTGTAAACAAAGCTGAACTTGATGAATAGAAGCAATATATAGTCATATAAGCTTTGGAAGAAATACTTGTCTCATGCTCTTGGATAGTTTCTTGGATGTTCTTGGATGATGAAAGAGGATTGTTTTTGGATTCCATGACTTGGTAGAATGGTATAGTGTCTCTCTCTCTGTTTTGTTTCCTAGTTTTCATTCATAAATCCATGTTCTTGCTTGCTATAAGAGAGTAGAGAATAGATTTGAGACATGCCCTTGGAGGCACCTCAAATTTCATGTTTCTTTATAGCTTCCATGTTTTCTTCATTCTTAGTCATGTTAAAGAATCCTTGCTTTAGGGGAATTTTGAGGTCTAAAATGGGCCTCATAAGAAAAATGTACAACAAAAATAAAATTTATAACAACCAATAGGATTCAAGATGATGATGTCATCCATAATGGATGATTCACCATTTTTGGAGTAAAAAAGTAAAAATATTAAAAAATAATATAATAATAAAACTACTTTTTCAACTTGTATTTTAAACTTATCTCCCAAAATTTTTACTCAAATTTCGAGCGGGAGTACTCGTTGGATGCGGAATTTAATTCCTCATCCAAGGAGTACCCATGTTGCATACTTTCTATGAACTCTTCTACACGAAAAATGAGAAATACATAAAAAACGTGATTGTAATCACATTTTTTTATGTATTTCTCATTTTTCGTGTAGTAGGACCCATCGAAAGTATGCAACATGGGTACTCCTTGGATGGGGAATTAAATTCCGCATCCAATGAGTACTCCCGCTCGAAATTTGAGTAAAAAATTTGGGAGATAAGTTGAAAATATGAATTGAAAAAAGTAGTTTTTTCATTTTTCCCTCTAAAATTTGATGATGTCATCAAATCTTATTAGATTTTTTCCACTATTATTTTATAATTTCCTTAGGAGGCCCATTTTAGACCTCAAAATTCCCCTAATGATTGCTCTTTAATAACTGAAGAATATTGTTTGCTTGTTTTATTTGTGGTTTTATGAATGCTAAGTATGATTTACGGTATGCCCTGCTTACTCATGGCCAGCCATAGCTCCACCTATGAAACTTCTCTTTGATTGATTAGATTGTCATTTGTTGAACCAAGGAGGTATTGTACTGATCTTTCCCTTTGCCTAAAACTATGCAATCTTGTCTTCAAAGTGCCCAATAGCTTGAAGTACTATGTTTAGGCATTCCGACATAGTGATTTGAGTTGTTTGTCTGTCTTAAATGTATTTCCCCAAAGTCTGATAGCCATTTCCTAAATTTAGAGAGTTATATATCTCTATGCATGGCTTGAATGTTTATTTCTATGCATTGAATAGCTTATAGTTACATTTCTTATGATTAATGGTTTTCGCTACCATATTTATGTCAGCTATTAAACTAGTTATGCTTGAAATCCTTTGTTATTCACAAACTTGATGTCCATTTCACTCCATTTTTCCCAAAGATCCATTTCACCTCGAATCAAATCTGCCCTTCAACAACCTTGTATCACTATCTGAAAGCTTTCTTGACCTTTTCGACTCCATAGCCCAGTTGATCTGACATCTTTTTACATATCTTATATCTTTGATCAGTTTCATCCCTCACAACCTAAAAACCAAAACCAAAAACCTACTTCATAACTAGCCTAAAATCAGAACAAAATAAGCAAACACACATATATCCCTTACACAAATAGAGAGAGCCCTCTCTGAGTCCAGGAAGGCTAGGTCCTTGGGCTCCAAAGACTAGTTTGATGTTACACTGTCATTTGGCTTGCCAATCAGCAAAATCACGGGACCCTAACATAATGGCGATAACGGTGGGACCTTTATGAGTTCATTTTAATCTGAATATCTTTCAAGACTCACGGGAAGCCCCTTTTTTGAACTAATCACACCTGCCATTGAGCCACCTCATCGCCACCCTAACATAATGGCGATCACGGTGGGACTAACTGAGTACATAACAGTCTAGCAAACTCTTGTAGATTCATTAGTCTTTAAACATTTAAACAAGCAAGTAGTCCATATAATCATTTAGAGTAAACTCTTTTTGTTCTCACCACCCTAGCAAAGTGATGAAATAGGTTTAAAATACTTTAATAAACCATAGGCTGCACATAAAACTCAAAAAACCCCAAAACATTCCCAGATTGGATTTTCCCTAGTTACTGGTGGTGGACCATAGCTACATCTTTACAAAAACAACCAAGTTCCACCAGGCGACTCCACCAGCCTCCAGTAGGCCTAAAAAATCCATAAAAAACCAAAAAATTCATAAACCATACCTTTTCGGTTGACTCATCCTTTCCAAAACTTAAAACTTATGGTGCAAACTCTGTAATCAGTGACAAACTAAGTATAACTTAGCGATTCAGAAGACTTCACCTAAACATAGGAGATAAACATAAATCTTCTTGCCAAAAAGAACCATTAGCTTGTCCATACAACCTAGCAAACTGTTGAAACCAAGTGAATCACTCTTCTTTGCAAGTTTCCATCTCAAAGTTTGCTATAAAACTTTTTCCCGAAAGCATCTTTGATAGTGTTGGTGGTGGACCATAGTTCTCATATAAATCCACCTAGCGACTCCACTAGTCCATATTTTTGTTTTGACCATCCTTCACATTAGTAAAACCCTAGAGAGGTCATCCATCCGAAAAAATCACAAACACCATCCTCTCTATACTCTAGACTCGAAATCTGGCTTCACGAAGAATCAACACCAAATCTCATCCAGACCCAAATCCCCCTATCATAGTAGATCACCCAGAGAAGATTCTGTGGCAAGCTTCCGAAACTGGCAATTTAGCTATCGATAGGTCCATGCGTAAAGCAAGGTCAGTACTTGAACACCTCACAGCCTTGCAGGATTCCCCCTTTGACTTAAAATCAGCAAAAACCATTTTTAAAAGCAAGTCACAAAGTAAGATAGACTTTGATGATCTCGAGCCCCTAGATCTGCCATAGAGTCCTAGTAGAGAGGCCTCGCCTACTACACCTCCCGACTTTCAGCTTCTCCATCACTTTGGCTCCTACCATCCCAGATCTGCTCAAAATCAGATCACTAGTCCAAGTACATCCGCCACACCCATCCAAACCACTACTGTTCAAACCACCTCGGCTCATCCCACAAGCCCTCATTTTGTACATCATCCATTACCTCCCGTCATGGCAGCCTGGTATGCACCCTTGGTGTTGCCACAGCCTTTGGCTCCCTTACAAAATGACTATCAATCCAAAATCCCGCACTTTACCGGAGTTGAGACTACCACAGCTCAACAACATGTAGATAGGATTAGTGATGCCTTTGAATACATGGAAATAGAAGACGAGACCATCATAATGAGGATGTTCGCCCAAAGCCTGGGCGGAGAACCCAAAAAATGGTTTAAGAGCTTAACTCCAAACAGCATCCATGATCTCCCAGAACTCTACCAAACCTTCATAAACAAATGGGAAATCCGAAAGAACCCCATTCAAATCTTGTCAGAGTATAAAAATATAAAACTGGAAAATGGGGAAAGTGTCCAAGTATACTGCACTAGGTTCAACAGTGTGTATAACTCCCTCCCACCTCACTTCAAACCTCCACTTGGCTCAGTCTTAGAAAAATTTCCCAAAGGCTTTGACCCAGACATGACTTATCAACTAAGAAACAAGGACCCCCCAACCCTAGAGGAAATGCAAAAGTTGGCCATAAGTGTAGAAGCCAACTTAGGAGAAAGAAGAGCTAGGACCATAATAGAAAAGAAAGTCACATACCAGGATGAAGTTGTCCCTTCAGTAACTTCCTCAGATCCTAGAATAGATGGCCTGGTTAAATCCATGACAAAGATGTGGGAAAAAATGAGTGAAAAATCACCTCTTAGGGACAACCAGCCAAACCCTCCAAACAGAAACCGGAACCAGAATTTTAGGAGGGAACCACCTCCAAAAAAAATATGGCAAAATTATCAACAAATTAGGCCACCCTTTAATGAAAATTATGTGGAAGAAGGTGAAAGGGATACATAACCCATTGATGGAATTCATTTGAACCTAATAGGTTCTGATAACGAGAGTGAGGTTTACCTCACAGAAGAAGAACAAGCTTTCTTCTCTCTGAATCAAAATGAAACCAACTATGAAGATCCCGAAGATCCTGCTATAGATTTTCAAAATGTCATCATAGAAGCTCACAGACAGTATGACCTTAGAAGCATAAAAAACCAAGACAAATCCAAGAAACGTAGCTCAGACACTGCTAGAACCCCTGATACCATCCTTAAGAAAGCAGTGGACAGCAACAAAATCATGGTCAAGAAAACTGACCAAAACAAAGATAAAGCTATTCAAACAAGTCTTGGCTCAGATGCTCCTAGTACTTCCACAAAGATTCTTGGGATGGCTATGTCAAACAAAGGCCCGAACCAGAGTTAGAAAATTAAGAACATAGAGAAAATCATGTCCGAAAAAGCTGAAACAAATATGTCCAAACTACAAACTCCTTTTAGTTTCGAAGGGGAAATTTCCAAAATAAAAATAACTATACCCCTTACTGAGCTAATAACTGTAGATAGGTATAGATCTCAAATCTTCAAAGTTTTTGATTTAGGAAATGAGGCAGATACCTTAAATCTAACTAATGACAAACCCGAGCTCTTGTTTGGCCCCAAAATAGAAGGTGAATACCAAGAAGGAGCTGTCTCTCCTTTCTATGTAAGCTTGAATATACAGGACAAGATATTACATAATGCCATGTTAGATTCGGGTGCCTCCCATAACCTCATGCCTAAAGAAATCATGGAAAACCTGGGTCTAGAGGTAACTCAACCAGACAAAGACCTGTACTCCTTTGATTCAAGTCAGGTCAAATGCTTAGGGCTAATAAAGAACCTGTGTTTTTCTTTGACACAACTACCGGCAAAAAACCTAGTCATGGATGTAGTAGTGGCCGATATTCCTCCTAAGTATGGAATGCTACTATCGAGGTTGTGGGCTACCAAAATACAAGGTAACCTTCAAATGGACATGTCATTCGCTACCATCCCAATTTTCAACCAGACTAGGAGATTATACCGAGAAACTCATATGAAATACATGGTTAGCAGCCGAGATAAGCCAAACAACACTCCCATTTATTCCATTCATTCCAATTTAGATTCTTTTATCTTATACAATGAAAGTGATATAAGCGAGTAGATAAAAGAAAATGAGGAGGATTTCAAACCATCAAAACCACATTTCCCATTACTAAATGAAGAAACTGATGATCAAAGCTCCAAGAAACCTGAAAAACAGCTTAGTATCGTGTATGAAAAAGAAGCTCTTTGGAGTATAAGCTTTGACGGTTCTTGTGGAAAAACTGGTTCGGGGGCCGGCATCTAGATACACAATACTAATGAAGGTCATTCTTTTAGATTAGAATTCCAATGTACTAATAACGTTGCGGAATATGAGGCCCTTCTCCTTGGTCTGCACATACTTAAGGACTTAGGCGCCAAGAAAATATCAGCCCAGGGAGATTCAAAACTTGTAATTAGGCAAATCAAAGGTTAATATTCGGAAAAAAACCCAAGACTAAGAGAATACAGAAATGCAGCTTTAGACATCCTCAAAACCTTCAAAAAATATGAACTCACTTATATTCCTAGGGCTCAAAATAGCCTAGCAAATGAGCTCGCCTTTGCTGCAAGCAATGGCCAAATACCATGTCTAAGCGAGCAATACAGTATTCAAGTCAAACATCACCCTACAGTACCAGATAACATTGACCATTGGAAAATATTCAAAGATGACAATCAAATTGATGATTTCTTACAATCTAAGAATGAATTTGAAGTAACCAAAACAGACTTAGAAAATGAAGAAAAGAAACCTGGAAAAAATCAAGATCAAGAGCCAAATTTACCTTCTTGGACAGATGTAAACTTGGTCAATCATTCATATGAAACTGAGATGGGAGAGGACATAGACCAAAGGTAACTTGAAGTCCTACACTGTGAAAATGACACCATACCCAGAGGGCTTGCACCTTTAGAAGAATTGTTTGATTTTAACGATGTGACCAAAAAGCCAAAAATGGAATCTACCGAAGTTGACATAGAAGAATATGACATAAGAAGCCTGGAAGAACCAAGAAAGATCAAACTATCCAAAACCCTCCCTCCTCACATAAAGTAGAAGTACATCAATTTGTTTAAAGAATTCAAAGATGTGTTCGCATAAGGATACCAATATTTAAAATCATATGACACAAGCATCATTCAACATAAGATTCCCCTTAAAGAAAACCAGAAGCCTTTCAAACAAAAGTTAAGAAGAATAAACCCAGTCTTACTACCATTGGTTGAAAAGGAAATCAAAAAGATGTATGATGCTGGGATAATAGTGTCCCTTAGGTACTCTGAATGGGTTTCGAATTTAGTATCAGTTAGGAAAAATAATGGTGAAATCAGACTCTGTATCGATTTCTGAAACCTAAATAGAGCCTGTTTAAAGGACAACTATCCATTGCCCAAAATGGACCACATACTTCAAAAGGTAGTAGGTGCTAAAAGTATCTCATTACTTGATGGTTTTTCTGGTTATAACCAAGTGCTGGTTTACCCCATTGATCAACACAAAACAACTTTCACCACACCCTAGGGCACTTTCATGTACGTTAAAATGCCCTTTGGATTGATGAATGTCGGTGCCACATTCCAACGAGCCATGGACATAGCCTTCTCAGAAGACATAGGTTATTTCATAGTCATATATCTTGACGATATTATGGTATATTCCAAATCAGATGAAGAACACCTGGTGCACTTAAGAAAGGTTTTTAACAAATGTAGAAAATATGGTTTATCCCTAAACCCCAAGAAAACACTTTTCGGTCTAGAAGAAGGAAAAATCCTAGGTCACATTATTTCGGAAGAAGGAATAAAAATAGACCCCCAGAGAATTGAAGGCATATTACAAATAAGTCACCCCAGAAACATAAAGGAGCTGCAATCCTTTATCAAAAAGATTAATTTCTTAAGAAGATTCATCCCAAATCTTGCCGAATTTCTGAGAGATATCACAAATATGTTGAAAAAAGAGGTCGGGGTTAAATGAACTGCGGAAGCCAAAAAATATTTTGAACTAGTTAAAAAGGCCCTAACTGAAACACCAATATTAATAAGTCCTGATTTCACCAAAGAATTTTACATTTTTTCATTTGCCTCAGAACACACAATAGCTACTGTGTTGTTGCAAAAAAACGCAATAGGGTAAGAGCAACCCATTGCCTTTTTCAGCAAATCCCTGAGAGATGCTCCCTTGAAATATAACATCATGGAAAAACAAGCATTCGCATTGGTAAAAGCACTGAAAGATTTATGAGTTTAAATCTTGCATTCTCATGTCATCTGTTTTGTTCCTAATACCGTCGTCAAAGACATATTAAACCAAGATCCCGATGGTAAAAGGGGAAAATGGATCGCTATCATCTTATAATATGACTTAGAAATCCAACCTACCAAACTGGTTAAAGGACAAGGCCTTGCAAGACTAATGGCTGAAACCAACCTCCAAGCTTTAGATATAAATTTTGTTGATGCCTTAGAAGAGCAGGAAGAATGCACAACCCCTCATGTTGAACAAGTATTTTTAAATTCACCTTGGTATGCAGATATTCTTTATGTATTATTTTATCTAAATGCTCCTCCAACTTTATCAAAGACAAAAGCAAGATTTCTTAAACAAAATTCTTTAAAGTTTTTCATTATAGATGGATTTATGTATTGGAAAAATCCCACTGGTACGCTGCTTAAATGTTTGCTTGAGTCTGATGCAGAGAAAATTATGCACGAAATGCATGAAGGAGAATGTGGAGGTCAATCTCTACTGGAAAACCACAACGAAAAAAATCCTTAAAGCCGGTTATTATTGGCCTACATTATTTCCTGACACTCACAAGCTAGTTATGACATGCCATAAGTGTCAATTTTTTTATGGCAAGAAAAAGCTTTTACCTTTGCCCTTACACCCCATCATAGTCGAAGGACCCTTCTAGCAATGGGGTCTAGATTTTATCGGGAAAATTCACCCTTCCTCATCCGCTCAACATAAATGGATCCTTACAGCCACTAAATACTTTACCAAATGGATAGAAGTTGTACCTTCCAGGAACTCCACCGATTCAGTCATCATTAAGTTCCTAGAAACCAATATCATATCTAGATTTGGTTGTCCTAGAAAGATCATTACAAATAATGTTGTTTCCTTTTCCTCCAAAAGAATGATTGACTTCTGTTACAAATATCACATTTCATTAGGACATTCCACAGCTTATTACCCTCAAGGTAATGGTTTAGCCGAGGCCTCTAACAAAATCCTAGTCAACATCATCAAGAAACTTCTGGAACAAAATCAAAAGGCATGGCATGGAAAACTAGTACACACACTATGGGTTGATAGACTGACCACCAAAAAATCAATCGGCATGTCTCCCTACCAACTAGTGTATGGCATAGATTCCATTTTCCCAACATCCTTAGGAGTTCCAGTAATGAAGTTGTTGCAAGAAGTTCAAATAGAAGAAAATGACATGCAAAGGAGGGTAAATCAGACTATCCATTTACAGCAAACAAGAGAAGAAGTTTACCAAAAGGCTCAATTAGCGCAAGACAGAATAAAACAGATTTTTGACAGAAGGACCAAGGAAAATAATTTTCAGATTGGGGACAAAGTGTTAAAATGGGATTCCAGAAGAGAAAACAAAGGTAAACATGGTAAGTTTGAAAACTTATGGAAGGGGCCTTTCATCATCAGCTCGGTTAGCGGAAACAATGCCTTTTTCCTGCAAGAACTTGATGGGACTGAAACTTTTGGAGGTCCTGTGAATGGCGAGACATTAAAGAATTATTTTTGTCAAGAGCTCCAATTTTAAGACTTTCTAAATGATTGTATATACCATTGTTTGAAAAATAGATCAAAAATAGAAAATTCAAAAACAATAGAAAAATAGAAAAGAGGGCGGTTTGAAAAATAGAAAGAAGGCCCCATGTTCAAAAAATAGTCATTCGGAAAGCGCATAAGTCTAAATTCCACTACTAGTGCTCAAACGTCTTGTTCAGTTATCTAGCCTAATCATAATTGAACATGTTTTAAATTTATTCGCTGATAAGTTAGTGAGTGGAAAGATGGTCAACATTGTGTAAGCTTGACTTATCAAAGAGAGTAGATTAGGAAAAGACACTAGTTCCACATGCTCAAAACAGAACCAAAGAGGAAAGCAGGGATGAAAAACAAATTGTGTATCCTAGCCTTGTTTTCCTAGATTTCATTTTTATGCAAAATAATATTTGTGTGCAGCTTGTCTTTCGTGCCACAAGTACATGACAAATCAAACTATCTAATCCTGATTTGGTCATTTTTCAATTTCATGTTTTAGATTAGAGAATAAAACCCTGTCAAACAGCCTAACCTTGACAGTCGATCTAGCATAGGTAGAGAAATGAAGGAGTTCATCATCTTAATCTGAACTCCCGACAGATATAAGTGTAGAATTAGATAGTGTCTCTTTGCAAAAATACTATGTCAAAGGGTTTCTAGTCCAAATGCACCCAAAAGAAGAAAAAAATGTTAGGAAATATAGTGGGGTAGGTAGAAATATCATTGATGCTAATGTTGCTGTCAATTTTCAGAAATAGCATCAAGGAAGAAAGATATTTGCGCCAATGGATAAAGGCATTGGTCTTCATAAGCCAAAGATTTTCAATTCTGGACACCTCCTGAAAAGGAGCTGCCCTCCCCAAATGGAGCCACTGTTAGTCATCAGTATTTTTCACCTGTTGTTGATGACTAGATTCCTAGCTGAGTTTTCTAGCAGCTGATCTCAAAAATTTGTCAAATTTTCCAGCTGGAAAAACACCCATAAATATTTTTTCCCTCCTACCTTTTCAATCAGCCCATGACGAGATAAAATCTCATTGTCAAGCCCTATCTAGCCTCAGCCATACTAGCTTGTCCATCAGCTCTAAGGAAAACAATCCAAATCCTAAAGCCAAAGAACCTATATCTATTATCAACCAGTCCTAATAGACCTTCTTATTCTACAAATAAAGTTGGTTACACCCTTAAGTCGCGCCACTAACAAGCTCTGAAATCTCAGCAATGCATATGCCATAGGTCAAATTGATTTTAGGTGGTTTTACAGTATTTCAATGGATCTCTTAAGAGCAGAAGTGTACCAGTATTCCAGAAGACAGTATTAAACTCAACATGAGAAGACAGTTGCTTCTCATGTGGTTTTGAGCCTGGGATGCAGCTACAAGGCAGAAAGTTGTTTCATTAAGCTCTTGCAATCACAGTCAAAGGTTAGTGAATTATAAATGAAAAAAAATGCTTTGCAGATACTAGCCAAATTGCTTGTGATGTCTAAAGAGGTGCAAAGGTATTTGGACAGCAGAATTACATGTCTCAGATAAATGCCCATCATGACTTATTAACAGTTTTTCATCTTCATTTGCTCAAGCATGAATAGTCGGTAAAGGAAATATAGCACTGTTTAAAAGCTAATGAAATGGCATCACTGAGAAAACATCCTCCATACATGAGCAGAGGGTTGGAATACTGAGAAAACCTCCTTCATTTTACAAGCAGAGGGTTGAAATACTGAGAGAACCTCCTTCATTTTACAAGCAGAGGGTTTGACACTGTGATAATGGCCTCCTTCATCTAATAAGCAGAGGGCCAGAGACAGAGTTTGATTTTAGGGTTTTCACTGATTGAAAGGAAAATTTTAAGAGCAGTAGGAGACAATTGGAGGCTTATGAACAGAGAAATGGTGTTAAAAAACAAAAAGAAAGCAGGGGTACTATAATGATCAGAGAGGCTGACTTATCTTCTATCAGAGATTTCTTTGAAAAGCAGTCTGGAGCCAAAATGAACAAACCTTGCTGAGGTATGTAAATTCATTAAGGGTTTCCAAATATCCCTCTCCTTGATAAATAGGCATGACATCTAGTCATTGTTCCTTTAAAAAAAAGAGTTGAAAGTAGTTGATATTAGCTGAGTCTAACAGAGGCCCAGGAGTGATGTTGATATTCAAAAAGGTTTTGCTCTTCCTGTTCATGAAGATCTTTTTCAAAACTTATCAAAAGTGACAAGGAGGTAACCTAAGCTTTGTTTTCTCAAGGGTACTTTGCAAATGAACAACACAGAGACACGAGGTGTGAAAAAGGAAATAACAAGTTCTTTAAAATCACGGACAACACTCAAAACAGATAAAACATGCCACTATCACAGTCAAAAGCCCCTTTATGGATATGTGAAGTCCCAAGGGTCTTTAGAGGCCTTTTTCCTTGATTAATAGGTATGGGTAAGATCTGGAGTGTACAAATGAAGTTCTTCACCCACAGTCAAAAGAAAGGCTCAAAGCAGCACCCACCAGTTCGATCAGCTTCACAGTGGGCATGATCACCTTCA
Organism: Pinus albicaulis; assembly: GCA_034641835.2. Taxonomy (NCBI): domain Eukaryota; kingdom Viridiplantae; phylum Streptophyta; class Pinopsida; order Pinales; family Pinaceae; genus Pinus; species Pinus albicaulis. The sequence goes on from JAXQQM020071767.1 coordinate 25,680, forward strand.
AAACATCAGGAGCAGAAACTATCAAATTAAGTTTTAAAATAATGAGTTATCTCCTTGCAAGAATGGCAAAAAATGCTTCAAAAATCATTGGTATGTTTTATTAGCAGATTTTTCCTTTAAAAAGGTCATTAAAAAGGTTAGCAATGGCAGAGATTCTTCTTTAATGAAGAACAGTGAAAAGGCAGTAGAGGAGATTTGCAATTCCTGAAAAAGGCCTTTTTACTTAAACAAAAACCATCACTATGTTACCTTTTCAAAAGTCAAACTCAGCATCTTGTCAAAGGATTAGTGCAAAAAGAGTCTTTATAGGTTTTAAAAATGGTGAAATGACAAAACAATGCTTCATGTTTTGTTTTGCAACCGAGAGCTTTTTCATAAAAGCTTCAAAACCCTCATAAAGCATTTCAAAGCCAATTGACCTTTTCGCCTGCAAAAGGGAGTTAGAGACCGTTGCAGGGTCTATTGGAAATTCAAAAACATGAGGAACAGATCCCTCTGGCTGCTCTCTGACCGAAACAAGGAAATTTCAAGCGAAATTTCAGATTTTTGGAGGTTTAAGACTGCCCGGCGCGCCTGGAAGAGCGTGCAGTGCGTTCAGGTGAAAAATCATAAAGGCATTACACTACTTCGCGGCATGCCTGTAGCGGTGCGTGGCGTGCCTGTAGGCGCCGGTCACGACTGCCCGAAGGCCGACCCGACACCCTGTCTACTACACGACACTTTCCCTTTTGAACATGCTGCACCTGTTGAGCGATCAAAACGCCTTCAAAAGCATCTCTGACGCTGCCAAATCATCAACGAAAGCCCGTGAAAGTTTGCAAGGTATTCTTCATTTTCTCCTTGCTAGTTGTTTGAAAATATGAAGGGGGTGATAGAGCATTTTTCTCCAAGGGAGAAACAGTGATAAGGAGGGTTGAGTGTTTTGATAAAAATCCAAGATTGTTGTGGCTATTATTGCCCATGATTAATATAGTGAAAGTGGTGTGTTTATATTGGTGTCAAAAGGCCTAAAACTGCCCTCAAAACAGTGATAAACCATAACACTACTTGCAAGTCAAAATAAGCACAGTGTTAGAGGTTTTTGAAATTGTTGAAGGTGTCCTAACTGTGATAGGACAAAACTAACCTCTGTCAGCAAAGTCTAAAGTGAAAACAGTGCTCTAAGGTGGAAGCAGTCTTTGTAAGGAAAGCACAGTGATTGTAAGGTGACAACAATAAGCCTATTTTGAAAACAGTGGTCTTAGTCTAAATGCCTTGTCACCTTCAAATGTGTCTCCTTTTGAATAAGTGAAACAGTGAAACTAGTGCTACCTCCTTTGTCCCATAAAACAAAGTGTGGTGAGAGATTCTGCAAAATCATTTGAGGGTGTTTTTGTTAACCTGGGTATAAGAAACATGTGATCCTAAGGTGAAACAGTTTTGTAAAGAGACAACGGTGATCAAGTCTAAAATACTCTATCACTTCAAAAGTCCTCTCTGTGTGGAAAAACAGTGAAACTAGGGCTGCCTCCTTTGTCCCATAAAGCAGACTGTGGTGAAAGATATTTTAACTCAATTTGAAAGTGTTCTTGTCTACCTATGCATGTGAAACAATGAAATACAAGAAGAGTGTTTTTGATTGGGAGGGGTGTTTTGTTTTTTACAAGGCTGTATTGTTTATACCAAAACACAAAGGATCCTTGTGACCTTACCCAAACACAATAGCATTTTGACTGTGTGCTTGTTATTTTGATAACTATTTGTTGATTGGCATAAAAAGAGACAAAACAGTGATTTGTAAGAAGTAGAAGTTTGGTGTTGGGAGAATATTTCACAAAGCATTTGAAGCAGTTGTCTTGGTCAAACAGTGACTGATAGGCAGGACAGAGGTGTGTGCTTGAGAAAAACTTTTCAAAGGCCATTTGAGACAGCTTGGTGTTGCAGAGAGCATTCAAAACAAGATGCCTCCCAGGCAAGACAGTAGGAGTGGCTTGCACAAGAGATTTGAGCCTGTTTCCATTAAATAAGTGAATGCCCACCCATCAGTCTTGTTCAATTTCCATGAGGTTGGGTGTCTAGATTTTTGTCAAAAAGTGCAAGAGGTGAAGAGCTTTTCCCCTTTAACACACCTTTGCGCTTTGAGATTTCAAGAGAAGCATTTCCATCTGGCAGGCCTAGATTTCAAATTCTCTCCAAGGTCCATCTCCAAGGCCACTAAAATCCCTTATGTCGGGGAGAAGTGGTTTAAACTAAGCCACCTAGACTCAGAAGAATACAAGCCCTTTCTGAAGCATGAGCATAGAGATTCATGTCCATCCATTTTCCCCTTCTCATATATGTTGACTAGTTACGCCCCCCTCATGAAGATCATCATGAAATACTTCACTTGTGAGGGAATATTCTCCCGAGTCTATGCCTATCATATTCGATTGCTCGTGCATTTCACGAGGGCCAAATTGCTAAATCTCCCTTTCTTACTACATAGAAGCATTGAGAAAATGGCCTCCACTATTCAGAAAAAGCCTCATTCACAGTAGACAGCCTGCCTCTTCCATCACTCCCTCATCAAAGTCATCATTCTTCATCAGCTTGAGAAGAGGGAGGTCTCTTGGGATACTTTCATCACCCATCCGGATTTCTCCACTGTCCCTCCAGTTCATACATATCCTTCACCTTCTACTCACCATCCTTCGCCTTCTTCTAGAAAACCTATTCCCAAGAAGCTCAAATTTACCATAGAACAAAAAAAAGATAATGATGAGGAAGAAGAGCATGAGAAAGAAGAGGAAAGTGATGATGAGCAGCAGCATGATGAAACAGGGCATGATGAGGAAGATGATGATGAGCAGCATCATAGTGAGGCATAACAACAAGTGGAATAAGGGCATGATGATGAGCAGCATCACAGTGAGGCAGAACAGCAGACTCTTGAAGATGATGAAGGGCAGCAGCATGAAGATGTGCAGCACAGTGAGGGTGAGTGGTCTCATGATGAACAGAGGCAGCCACATCATGATGAACAGAGGCAGCCTCATGAAAAAGGTGAGCAGTCTCATGAAAATGATGAACAAAGGCATCCACAGCATGATGAACAGCAGCCTCATGATGATGAATAGATACAGCTACAGGATGAGGAACAGCAGCCTCATAAAAAGGAATAGCAGCCTCATGAAGAAGAAGGGCAGCATGATAAACAAGTGCAACACAGTGAGGAGGACAGCCCTCAAAAGGAAATGAAAAAAGATAGCTAAGGCATCCATGAAGAAATCCAAGACAGTGGAAAAAATGAGGAGCAAAGTGACAAGGGTAAAGAGCCCATGGAGCATGTGCTAGCTGCCTCTCCTAGGCAAGGGGCCATGCTCTCTTCTCCGAAAGTGGCCAAGCCCCTGACATCAAGGAAAAGGGTGCCTAGAGTTGTAACTCCAAATGTGACTAGGGCCCTCCGAAGCAAGGGAAAATTTCCCAAGAAGCCCATTGTCGAATTGCCCAAGAGGAGGAAGACTAAAATAGCCACCCAAAGCAAAGGGAAGGACAAGGAAGAAGGCAGTCATGAATAGGAAAGGGAATTCGACATCATCCAAATCCAAAGTGATGATAGTGATAATGAAGCCCGGATCCTAGAAAATCTCTTGATCAATAGAGAAAACCAAATTGATGCTTTGAGGACCGATCTTGATAGGGCTAGGAACTTCAATCACTTTTTTCAAGTTCAAAACAAGTAGATGAGTGTCCATATGGTTGTATATGAGACACGGGCCATCAAATACAAAAAGGAGGCCTCCAAAGCACAAGTGAGATTGGAAGAAATCATGGGTGAGTTCGATGAGAGCGAAGGCGACGATCAGCCCAGGCGAAAGAGGCCAAGAACCATAGGGCTCAAAAAAGCCCTTGAGAAGCAAAAGGAAGAAGAAGGTGCCCTTCTCCAATCTACCCCTCTCACTACATTGTTCAAGCAAGAGATAGAGAACAATCGGGAAGCATGGCTTGAGAGAGTTAATGATCACTTGGAGAAGAAATTGGAGAAGGAAAATAGGGACTTGGACCTTCAACGGAGGATGACTGGGCATTATAAAAAGCTAAATCATTTTGCCCGGCGGAAATTGAAGGCCACTCAAGGAGGCTAAAGGGAAGCACCCGGCACCAAAATTGAGGAAAGACACCTCAAGGCTCCAAATTTTTGCCTCATCTTCACAACATGTTTTTGAAAACTCTTGAGGGGCATGCTCGCCAAGTTTGGGCGAAATTCGACAAATTTTGGTTTTTTTGTCATTTTTGGGTTTTTGGCCAAAAATCATGGGCATCGCCATTTCAGTTTGGGGCATCCTCAAAGGATGAAAATGGTATCATTAGATGCCATAATTTTAGGGTCACATACTCAGTGATTTTCATAACAATTGAAGATCATTTGCTCCGCCAAAATGGCAAAAAACACTCGCTTTTTCTACACTCTGCCCCGTTTATCAGCGAGGCCTATTTTTTGGTTTTTTACACACAGGTCTGTTTTTGGAGGACTTATAGTCGTCAGTTGGGAGAAAACTAAATATTTTAAAAAATATGACACTTATATCTTTCCAATGAGCCATCATGGGCCTCGTTTCAACATCGGGAAGGCCTCCAAAAGTTGTTGGCAAATCAGGGGACCTTTTGCTGATGTATTTCTTGAGTATTTTTGTAAAAATTGAACCTTTCAAAAGTGACTTTTCTTCATGTGCATTTAGCTATTTTTGTACATGATAAGTTATGAAAAGTCAATATATTTCTCTTTTTTAGCATTTTTTAGATATTTTATTAGATATTTTGTGCCTTGGGCTTTGCAAAGCCTCAAGGACAAAATCAGATATTTTGGATAGGCCAATGAGATTGCAAGTTGAACTTAGAGGTTTTCCTCACTTTGGCCTATATATTCCAAAGGATTTCATTGTAAACAAGGCTAAACTTGATGAATAGAAGCAATATATGGTCATATAAGCTTTGGAAGAAATACTTGTCTCATACTCTTGGATAGTTTCTTGGATGTTCTTGGATGATGAAAGAGGATTGTTGTTGGATTCAATGACTTGGTAGAATGGTATAGTGTCTCTATCTCTGTTTTTTTTCCTAGTTTTCATTCATAAATCCATGTTCTTTCTTTCTATAAGATAGTAGAGAATAGATTTGATACATGCCCTTGGAGGCACCTCAAATTTCCCGTTTCTTTATAGCTTCCATGTTTTCTTCATTCTTCGTCATGTTAAAGAATCCTTGATTGCTCTTTAATAACTGAAGAATATTGTTTGCTTGTTTTATTTGTGGTTTTATGCATGCTAAGTATGATTTACGGTATGCCCTGCTTACTCATGGCTAGCCATAGCTCCACCTATGAAACTTGTCTTTGATTGATTAGATTTTCATTTGTTGAACCAAGGAGATATTGTACTGATCTTGCCCTTTTCCTAAAACTATGCAATCTTGTCTTCAAAGTGCCCAATAACTTGAAGTACTATGTTTAGGCATTTTGACATAGTGATTTGAGTTGTTTGTCTGTCTTAAATGTATTTCCCCAAGGTCTGATAGCCATTTCCTAAAGTTAGAGAGTTATATATCTCTATGCATGGCTTGAATGTCTATTTATATGCATTGAATAGCTTATAGTTACATTTCTCATGATTAATGGTTTGCCCTACCATGTTTATGTCAGCTATTAAAGTAGTTATGCTTGAAATCCTTTGTTATTCACAAACTTAATGTCCATTTCACTCCATTTTTCCCAAAGATCCATTTTACCTCGAATCAAATCAGCCCTTCAACAACCTTGTATCACCATATGAAATCTTTCTTGACCTTTTCGACCCCATAGCCCAGTTGATCTGACATATTTTTACCTATCTTATATCTTTGATCAGTTTCATCCCTCACAACCTAAAAGCCAAAACCAAAAACCTACTTCATAACTAGCCTAAAATTAGAACAAAATAAGCAAACACACAGATATCCCTTACACAAATAGAGAGAGCCCTCTCTGAGTCCAGGAAGGCTAGGTCCTTGGGCTCCAAAGACTGGTTTGATGTTACACTGTCATTTGGCTTGCCAATCAGCCAAATCACGGGACCCTAATCAAGAGTTTAATGCAACTCTGATTATCACAATGAATCATTGTAGGATCCATATGAGAACCAAACAAACCAACCAAGATTGTTCTCATCCAGATAGCCTACATGAAACTTGACTTGCTTCCATGTATTCTGCTTCCGCTAAACTGAATGTCATGAATCTCTGCTTCCTGTTGTACCAAGAAAAATTTGTAGACCTGATACTAAATATACCCCCTGATGTGCTCTTTCTATCCGATGGACTGCCTACCCAATCTGCATCTGTGAAGCCATGCAAAGTCACTCCATTAGTCTATTTGTACCATAAACCATACTCTGATGTGCCCCTCAAGTATCTCAATATATGCTTACCCGCCTTCCAAAAGAGCTTGGTAGGCTTAACCATAGCTTGACTCAGCTAGTTAACCGCATAGCAAATGTTAGGTCTCGTGTCCACTAGATACATTAGCAAACCCACTAATTATAGATAGACAGTAGCATCCACTACATCTCCATAAGTAGCATTCTCTTTCCTCTATTTTCCTGGAAGAGGAGTATCCATGGGTTTGCAGCCCTCCATTTGAAACTTATCGAGTATCTCCCTTGCATACTTTCCTTGAGACACAAAAATTTCACCATCTCGCTACCATATTTCCAATCCAAGGACATAATGAAGGAGGCCCATATCCTTCATTTCAAACTCCCTTGCAAGCTCCTCCTTGCATGAGTATATTAGATGCTCATCACTAATAAATATTAAATCATCAGCATAAAGAAGAATGATTAAAAGCTTACCCTCCACCACAATTTGGTATAGGTTTTTATCTGCTTCACTTAAAGTGAAGCCCAGTCCGATGAAATAGTTGTCTATTCGAGTGTACCAAGCACGGGGTGCTTGCTTCAGCCCATATAGCATTCTTTTGAGTCGACACACATGCAACTCGCTATTGAAGATATCGAAACATTCAGGCTGCTCTATGTACACCTCTTCCTCAATGATCCCATTGAGAAACGTAGTTTTCACATCCATATGATGAATGTGCTAGCCCATCTACATTGAGAGAGAAAGGATGGTCCTTATGGAAAAATACCTTGCGACAGGTGCAAAGGTCTCTTCATAATCTATCCCCTTAATCTATGAGAAGCCTCGCACCACAAATATGTATTTCTCCACACTCCCATCAACACCTTTCTTTACCTTGTAGATCCATCTCGAACCTACCACTGATTTATCAACCGACCTTGGAAAAATTTCCCAAGCACTTTTTTTGGCAATGGATTCATACTCATCCACCATTGCATCTACCCATGTGGGATCCTACACTACTTCCTGAAAGGAAGATATTTCAATCACAATACATTTCCTCATGAGAGCCATGCATATAGTAAATCAGTTAGGAGACTTTCTTTGTCTCCACTCTGAAGTAGGGGCTCATACATTTTGTGTAGCATCAAGTCTCAGCCTATCAGCTTCTGTGGTACACCTTCTGCCATTTTTGATGGATGGATCTATGTGAGTGGACTCCTCCACTCCATGAACCTCCTCTTGTGGTTGATCCACATCTAGAGATTCATCTTTGGGAACCAGCAGTTCCTCCTCTGCATGCAAGTCCAGCTCCCTCTCAAGCGACAACCGCATGGCTTTGCCCTCATTGAATTTTATATCCCATCGCACAACATTCATTTTGTTGTTTGGAAAATACACACGATAATTATGGGTCATTTCTGTGTACCCCACAAAAATCCCAACTTCAGCAGTCGGCTCCAGCTTCTTCCTGGTGTCCTTGATCACATGCACATAAACAGATGATCCAAAAATCTTAAAGTGTGAAATATCTAGTTTCTTACCAGTGAAAGCTTCTTCAAGTGTACTCATGCCAGGTACTCTATGAGGAAAATAGTTTTGCACATAAACCCAATGTTGCATGCTTCCGCCCACAAATTCATTGGTAGGCCCTGATCATGCAACATTTCTCGTGCTGCACCCATGATCATTCTATTCTTCCTCTCCGCAACCCCATTTTTTTATGGGTTATGAGGTGCTATGAGTTCTCTTCGAATTCCTTCTTTGCTGTAGAATTTCTTGAATTTGTTACAGATGTATTCTCAACTATTATCGCTCCTAAGAGCCTTCACTCGCTTCCTTGACTCTTTCTCCACCAATTCCTTAAACTCACAGAACTTTGAGAATTTTGTATCCTTCTTCTGCATGAAGAAGATCCAGCATTTACGAGAAAATTCATCAACAAATATTAAATAGTACTTATGTTTTTCTGTTGAAGCAACCAAGAACGGTCCACACACATCTGTGTGAACTCTCTCAAGGATCCCCGAAGCACGGTTCTCCTTATCATGAAAGGTGGACTTTACATACTTCCCCGTGGTGCAACCCTTTCACTGATCTAACTGAGCAAGAGTTCCCATTGGAAGTCCAATAGATATTTGTTGCATGACTTTCAAGGCTTCATGATGAAGATGGCCCAATCGCCTGTGCCATAATTCGCCCTCATCCCAGCTCACCACTTTTTCTACCTTGACCATCATGGCAGCGCAGCCATCTACCTCCACCTTGTAGAGAATCTTAACTTGAATCCCTATCCTCTTGGCTTGACCCATTGTTTTATGTCGCAAGAAAGCTTTTCCATCACTAAAACAAACGTCATAACCTCTATCCTCCAACATTGCGACTAAGACCAAATTTTTCTTTAGACCTGGAACATGAATAACATATTTTAATTGAAATGGTTTAGTTGACTCCCTCTGAAAGGTAATGGTACCAATCCCTGTAGCACTGTATCATCTGTCATCTCCCATCTCTATATGCATCTGGAGATCTTTCTCCTCCAAGTCACTAAAAAGTTCCTTATCTCCCGTCATGTAAAAGGGAGCACCACTATCCAAATACCACACCAATCCCAATGCACTTGGCACCATGCATGCAATCAAGGATAAGTCAAGCTCAAATTGCGAGGTAAGGGCCTCACCAACTACAACTCCAGTAGCCTTGATGTTCTTCTTCTTTTGTGGATAGTTAGTAACAAGATGCCCATGTTCGTGACAATGAAAACACTTCACCTTGGACATATCCAGCATCTTTCCTTAAGAATCAAATTTAGAATGGAATTTCTTCCCCTTCCCCTTCTTCACCTTGGCAGCCAACGCAAAATCATCTTCATCATCATGCTTTGATGAAGAGCCATCTTTGGTGTTCCGCCTAAACTCCTCCTGCACCAGATCTAACCACAGTCATTCCCAATTCGGTAATTTTTCTCGTCCGTTGATAGAGTCTTCATAACTGTGCCAACTCTTAGGAATTACCAAGACACAGTATCCATTGTTTGGGACGTTGGAGTACTTCTATAGTATCGGGCACATCCGAGGTGGATGCCCCATCGTCTGGAAAATCTCACAATACTCAGTGGCGGTTGGGTTTGGTTGAGATGGGAACCCCGCATAAGGCTGTTGCGGCTGGTATACCCCCTGCAGATTCATCACCGCGCCACCCCCCATGGGTTGACCCCCCTGGATTGCCGCAACATAGGGTCCCACACCCATGCCACGCAGCCGAGGACACTCAGTTGCGACGTGGCCTTCAACCAGGCAGTGAGTGCACCAAATTATTGGCCTGGTTGTTCTTATAGGCTGCATCTCCTTGAGCTTTTCAGTCAGACTAGAAATTTGATGCTGTAATCCCACCAAGGAAGGATCCTGCGGGACCGGCCCTCCCCTATATTCCTGAGGGTAGCCTGCCATGGCCTCGATCTTCATGGCATGTTCCAAAGCATCCTGCAAGTTATCAATCTTCTGCTGGGTGAGGGGGGTTCACGTCGAGGGAAGCAGAGCCTTGATGAACCAGTCCCTCTGATGGTTTGGGTCGATCGGGTAGCTGCGTTTCCCGATCACGTCCTTGAATCGACACATCAGCTCCCATGCAGTCTCTCCTTCTTTTTGCTTAATCTCCCAGAGCTCGAACAGACCCTGCTGGTCCATCTGGGGAAGTTTAAATTCTCGGACAAAATCTCGCTTAACGTCCGCGATTACTGGATTAGGATGGGCCTCGGACCACTTGATAAACCATCGAGATCCCTCTCTCTGAGCATGGTTTGGAACTCTATTAGCTTCCCTGCATCTGGCGTCTGCCGAGCCCTCCATATGGCTTCGCAGAGATACCAGTGTTGCTCTACGTCATCATTGCCTCGGCTAGAGAATTCTGGATACTGGGTGAATGACCCAGCCATATTTACTTGTGGAGGGTTGACTAGGATAAATCCTCTAGGTCCTAGTTGCGTGACTGTTCCACTAGGGAATGCAATACTACTAGTGACGCTGCTATTAACGTATGTCGTTGTCGACAATGAACTGTTGTGCAATTGACTCAATGCTTATAACTTAACAAAAATATTACTTAAAGGTTAATAGAGTACCAGGGGAAGGTAGGGATCCTTGCCATGCAAATTTTTGGAAGTAGGGCTGCCTGGAGAGATGAATGTCGTCCGTTCTTGAAACAACCCCTGCATCACGACGTACCATTCGCCATCAAAACTTTCTTCGGGCTGCACACCTGCATCGTCTTCGTCAGTCGTCGTCTCCCTTTCCCTCTTAGTTGGGCTCCCATGCACCCGCCGCACTCCCACAACGGTCCCCTCCCTTTCCAGGGTATCCGCCTGAGTGTCCATAATTCCTATCCTCTGAGGCGCCTCCTCTTGATTCTCCCTATAGTTTCCCCATTGTCTTAGCTCCCGCATCACCCTTTCTCGCCACCTGTTGGCAATCTGCGCCCGCCGATGGGCACGTCGCTCCCTCAATCTCCTTGCGGCCTCAACATCCATCCCCCACTCCCCGCTTTACACTTCACGTAGCATATGTCCCTTCGGCCCTTCCCCCAGCACTGGAGGTTTGAGCTTCCATGCTCGACTTTTGGAATTCCATCAGCCCTTCGTCTACCATCAGGGCCTTAATCCACAGCGGAATCTCTTTAAGAAGCTTCCCTCTTAGCCCGGAATAGAGGATAGCTTCAGCCTTCGAGAAGGATTGGTAGCACTCTGCAGCAAACTCCACAATATATCCATCCAAAGTGGTCTCTACCCAAAAATCCACCACGCAGGTCAACTCAGTGTTCAACCGATTCAGAGCCACCAGATCCCCGTGCAACCACTTACGGTTTATCTTCCGCGAGCTATCCCTAGGCACCTTCGTCTGTAGCCTCCGCAACCAATTATAGAGGTTGCTAGGGAATTTTCCCCAGAGGATCTCGTAGGTATCACTGGCAGAATCTGAGAAAAGGACGAGATCCTTAAGCACCCTTTCCTTTTGATTCATCAACTCCGTTTGCTGAGCAACGAACTGGTCCAGATGGTTATCCCACCATCTCTGTATTTCTCCTTCGAAGAGCCTCGATACCATGATCTAGTTCCCCTCATAACATGCAGGTCCCGGCAACGGAACCATTTGTTAGCGAAGAAACAGGTCTCACAGGAAAGACCCAGGTTCAGGGGTTGGGGCCAACAAGGGAATCCGTTGTAGTCTAGAACCACGCCGGCATTGTCACCCTACTCCAGAGAGCAGAGAGTCTCACCCGAGGCGTGCCGCAACCACATACAGAAGGGGAATAGATCGATAGCAGTAAAAGGATCCACAACTCATGGTTAACAGTGAATTGATTGCATAAACATCGTTATATACGCAAGAAAATTCAGAGAGTGTATAGGTATTAAGCAAATGAAATTTTAAATCATCACAACCATCATGCATGCATGTGAATCACATAAGAAGACAGCAACCTGCAAGTATATTGATATCTTCGGCCAAACCCATAGTTACATAGCTTTCACAAGGAGAGCTTACAAGTCTGATACAGACGCTTTATAGAATAGAAAGGTAGATGAGAGAAACCTAGGAACTACAAAGATATCATGCTTGGTCTGTGTTCCTGCTACAGCATCTTCTCATTCTCCTTTAGTCGCTCTGCATTCCTCTCCTCTTTCGCCCTGGTGACGGCTATTTATTCACCCGCTATCGCAAATGTTAGTTCCTCTTGCGTTCTTCTTCAGCTGCTTTCGACTTCTCTCTTGTTGTCTGTGTGTTTTTCTCTCTGTCTTCTGCTATATGTTCTATTCATCTATACTCATGCATCTGCTTTCTTTAGCTATGTACCTGTTCCCTCGCAACTTCGATAGTTCCACTACTTACTGTAGTTGCGACTTGGTTGCGACTGCCATGTGTCATCATTCCGCAACCCAAAATCTGTCCTTTATTCAAAATTCCAAATATTCAAAAAAAAAATTCAAAACAAGGGCCCCAAGACATCCCGAGATTGTACAAACTTCGTGAGATACTTTGGAATTGTGTTGCCCTTTTCCATCTTGATCTTTCTGAGGTTATATTTGAGCACCAATTTCTTATGGTCACTTCTGCTTTGGAATAAATCTGTCAAAGCCTTCCACATAGCATATGGTGTGGCTTTCCCATGGAGGCTTTAGACAATGTGGTCTCGTACTCCCTCGAATAGGATCCTCCTCGCCTTTGCCACTTTGTTTTGTCATCCATCAATATTGGCAGCATATGACGAAGCAGGCTTAGGAACATCATTGTCAATGAATTCCTTAAAGCCATTATCTTCGAGTATTGCCTCCATATTTTCCTTCCAAGAAATGTATTTCGAGCTGCCCTCGAGTGCATTTTATAACCTCAAGCCATTGAAAGCCATTTTGATCTTGAATCAGTTGTAGAACCAAGAAAGTATTTCTGCAAATTCGAATTCTTTCCACCGACAAACTCAGCTCCTGCTTCACTAATGCAATTTCTTGTGCTTCGATACCATGTAGAAACTATAAAAAATACATGTATGTCCATGATTCTCCTCATCTTACAATGTGCTACTGTTAAATATAGAATCTCTTCTACAAATATTTGCATAATTAAAAACACAATTGTGAATTACAATATCATGAGGAAAAATCAATCACACACAACACAGATAATTTCTCGGGGAAAGCTTATAGCTAAAAACCCCACTATATTCTATTGTATATTATATCATGGATCATGAAACAATTACATACAAAGCTCCAATCCAAGAGCTCTCAATACATGAGCTAATTGTCTCACACTGTCATACAAAAATTGGCAAGTTCCTTAGCCAATTTACTATCTCTAGACAGCCTACCACCATTGCACAACCCTTGATGATAGCAATCCCTAAATGAGTGCAATCTTGCCTTCCTTGATTGCACAATCCTCATGGGAACATCCAATGTTTTTGTGCTTTTGCATGTGTGCAACTAGATAATGTCAGAACTGATATTTACTTCCCTTTCACATAGAACTCAACTGTGTCTCCACTGGATCTGACATGCATGCAGTTAATAATAGTAAATATTCAGTTGCATGTGAGACCAATGATTTTGAATTAATTAATAATTCACTTGCTCTCTCACTAGTGTATCTTCAGTTACAACTAGCACAACTGAGTTTAACTCACTTAACTGAGTTAAACTACTTTACAACTTGCACAACTGCACTTCCAACTCTGTTACAACTTTGAATCACTCATTTACATTTAATTCAACCTGCATGTCCCACCAGCCAAAAACTTAACTCAAAATTCCTTTAGCTAAATGATTTTCCACTTTAGTTTACTATTTCCAAGTGCTCATTGAGAATATATTATAGTTTATTGTCCAACTAATATTAAGGGATAATAATAGTAGACATGCATCTATAAATAGACATGAATTCTATAAATAGATTATGCATATACATCTATAAATAGACATACACCTAAAAATAGTTTGAGGCTCCATCCTATTGTATGTGCGTAATTTTCACTAGGATCTTCTTGTTGAATCTCAATATTGGATTCAAGTTCAATTAGGACCAGATCGTAGTGCTTTTTGCCCTAATTCCAATAGTGTGAACGACACTCAAATCTGAGTTCGTATGGTCAAGTTATGATTGGTCAAACTTGGAGAAGTGGCAGGCTTAAGGAGGCAACAAATTGGAAGAAACCTGGCACACAGAATCAAGCCAATGAATGGGTGAATTTGTCACCTACTTAAATCGTCTAATAACCCTTATTTTCCGGTCGGAAAATTTTTACTAGTGGGGCTTAATATGTCAAAATTTAAAAATATATATAAAAAAATTGGTTGGCAAGCCACCAACTCTACCAACGAACAACATATATATATATATATATATATATATATATAAACATTACATGGTGGTGGGCGGTCAAACCCCTCCACCGCACACCCCACACTCATGTGACCTCGACATCGATCTGTGGATATTGGTGGTCACCTGCCTATTCCACTAGGGGCTCCACCATTGTCTATTTCAGTTTTTCAGTTTCGGCACAGTTTACTATTTTTAGCAGTTTTTCGGGTCCTAAACTTCCGGAGCCGTTTTGAGGCCCTAAACGATGTTTTTTTGGGAAAACGGAGGGCAACATGGGTCCATGGACCGATGTTTCCCGTTCCAAATTTGTAGTCCTCGGATAGATCTTTCTAACGAGGTATGGTATGCATCAAACGGAGATCGTATGCCAAAGTTACGCCCCTGGGAAGTTGAAACACCAATTTACCCAAACGGGGCCCATAGTTTTGGCGCTTCATCTCCTAGGGTTAGGGTTTTGGATGTTTAGGATTTCCCATTGTTTCTAAATGATAAATAGGCCCTCGAGCCTCATTGTAACACAGTTCAGAGGCCTGTAGCCGCCACATCTCTTCTCAGAGATAGCTACCAGCGCCTTAGCTAGTTTTATTTCCATTTTGTCTGTAAGCAAATTTTGCCTAAGATCCAACTATATCGGGTTGTCAAAGCTGGCCAACTCCTGCACCAAGGAAAGTGGTTCACTAGGGACCAAGTTCAGCAGAAATTTCCTCATCTCATGGAGGATCTTAACGCAATGGGGACCATTGCTTCCTAAGGGGGGAGGAATGATCCAGGTGGATATTGGTGGTCACCCGCCTATTCCACTTGGGGCTCCACCATTGTCTATTTTAGTTTTTCAATTTCGGCACAGTTTACTATTTTTAGCAGTTTTTCGAGTCCTAAACTTCCGGAGCCGTTTTGAGGCCCTAAACGACGTTTTTGGGGAAAACGGAGGGCAACAGGGGTCCATGGACCGATGTTGCTCGTCCCAAATATGTAGTCCTCGGATAGATCTTTCTAACGAGGTATGGTACGCGTCAAACGGAGATCGTATGCCAAAGTTACGCCCCTGGGAAGTTGAAACACCAATTTACCCAAACGGGGCTCATAGTTTTGGCGCTTCATCTCCTAGGGTTAGGGTTTTGGCTGTTTAGGATTTCCCATTGTTTCTAAATGATAAATAGGCCCTCGAGCCTCATTGTAACTCAGTTCAGAGGCCTGCAGCCGCCACATCTCTTCTCAGAGATAGCTACCAGCGCCCTAGCTAGTTTTATTTCCATTCTGTCTGTAAGCAAATTTCAGTTCTTTGATATTAATGAAATGAAGTGTTATTTCCGCTGCACCTTCGTATTTATGGTTATATGTTTATTCTGCTATGCCTCGCATCATGTGACCGTCGACACTAACCACCAATCTTAACCGCCAACCAATTTTAAAAAGTGAGGTTAAATTTAATAAGGCACCCATTCTATATGGGGGTTAATGGGCTTGAACCCCAACCTACCCACACCAAGTGTTGTGTAACCAGCTCCAAAAATAGAAGAAAAATATATCAATGCCTTAGAAATAAGCCACTTCGAGGGGGCAACCTCCAATACATTACATAAATGAACAATTCTTGGATGATACAATTTACAAAACCTCCTTTCTATATATAGGAGTCCATGGGGCCATAATGTAATCCTAGTGCGCCACAATGTAATCCTAGCCGACCTAACAATAATAATTTAAGGGCACAATAATAACAAAATGGGGGTTACAAGGGTACAATAATAACAATAAGGGGGTTACACTAACAACAATAAGGGACTATACTAGTAATATAGGGACCTAACATGCCCTCTCCTTCAAAAAAGTGTTGTCCTCAACGCTTGAGTAGCTCTGGGTGCTTCTGTATAAAATTCTCATCCTCCCATGTAGAATCTTCAGTGGGTAAGTTCTTCCACTTGATGAGATACTCCGAAATTGATCGATTCCGTAGTTGTCGAGTTCTTGTTTCCATGACCGCTTCTGGTTCCAATATGATTTTTCCTTCCTCATCAAGTTCTGGCAATATTGTTTGAACTGAAAGATTTTCACCTATAACCTTCTTTAAGCATGAAACATGGAAAACTGGATGTACTCGCGAAGAAGCAGGAAGCTCCAATTTGTATGCCATAGTAACAATCTTTTGCAACACCTTGTAAGGACCATAGTACTTTGGTGATAATTTATTATCCTTATTAGCTTGCTTGAGGGACATTTGTTTATAATTTATTATCCTTTCTTAGCTATTGAGGGGCATGACCAAAAATTCATAATGACCCTCATGAGTTTGAAATGATGTTTTCAGAATATCTTCAGTCTTCATTCTAATTTGATGATATCCTGAACGAAGATCCAACTTGGTAAAATAAATTGCTCCTTGTAATTCATCCAATAATTCATCAATCATAGGAATGGGAAATTTATCTTTAATGGTGAGCTTATTGAGCTCCCTATAATCCGGACACATTCGCCATGATCCATCCTTCTTGTGTACCAATAATACAGGAGCAGAGAAAGAACTTTGACTAGGTTGAATTATACCTGCCTCTAACATTTCTGCAATCATACGTTCAATTTCGCTCTTTTGGAAGTAAGGATATCTATAAGGCCTGATGTTTGGAGGAACACTTCCTGGAATCAAATGAATAGCATGATCATGATCACGAATAGGTGGAAGTCCTTTGGGAGTTTCAAACACCTTGGAATGATTGTCCAAGACTTGTTGAAGATCTGCAGAAATAGATGATTTTGATGTTGGAACTTCTAGTGAGCATAATTGTGCAATTACGCCTCATTGTTCTTTCTTTAGAAGCTTTGTCATGACATTAGAGCTTATTATCCTTCCCGACTTCCCTTCAATACCCCGTAATTCGACTTCCTTTCCTTCTGAAAAAAATTTCAAGAAAAGTTCTTGAAAATTAAAAGCTACCGTCCCCAAAGATTGTAACAATTGTACTCCTAGTACAACATCAGCACCTCCCATAGGAATGGAAAGCATTGGACTAGTCAACACATATTCCCCCATGGTTAGCTTGATATTATGGAATTTTCCAGAGCAATTTATAGTTCCTCCATTTGCAACCATCACTTGACATTCTGGTGCTGAGTATAGGAAACAATTTAATTCCTTGGCTACCTTACAATGAATAAAATTATGGGTGCTACCTGAATCAATCAACACTATTACCTTTTTCTTCTTGATTTGTCCTGCTATCTTGAGAGTTTGAGGAGTGGTAATTCCTGCCAGTGCATTACACGATATGGTTAGATTCATTTCTTCCTCTTCTAGGGTTGGTTCCTGGTGTATATCCTCTTCTTGTTCATTTTCTTCTTCCTCTTCACAATCTATGTAAAATAATTTCTTCTCAACACACTTATGACCTTTAGTGTATTTTCTATCACAACTGTAGCAAATCCATTTTGCTCTTTTTTCTTCGAATTGTTGTGGTGTCAACCTTGTAGGTTGTGGAAATCTAGGAGTAGCAACACTTCCCTCTTTATAGAAGTGAGTGGTAGGCTTCCTTGTCGCCATAATTTTACATTCAATTTTTCTTGCCAACTTGAATGCCTTCTCCAATGAATCAGGTTCCAAAACACAAACTTCATGTTGATGTTATCCTTTAAAGTACCTATGAAGAGATCAATCATGTGTTCCTCTAGAATATAAGTTACCCTTATATTCAATTTTTGGAAGTCCTCAATGTGCTCCCCCACTAAACCCTTTTTTTTGAGATTTATCAATTGGCTAAAGAAGGTGTTGCTCTTTGTATCCTCATAATATGCTATCATTTCCTCCGTAAAAATTGACCAAGTGACAATTTTTTTACGGGAGCAAAGCGATCGATACCATACAAATGTATTTTGTTCTAAATGTAAAGTTGCAATGCGTACCTTTTGTGTGTTTTGCACATTATGGAGATCAAAATATTGCTCCATCTCTAGTATCCATGTTACAGGATCCTTTCCATCAAACTTCCTCATATCCATTTTTGGAATATGGTGGTTCTTCCCGCCAACATTAGAGTTTATGAAATCACGATTAACATTTATTTTTTTCTCATCATGAGGTTATTCTACTATATTTTCACTATTAGGAACATTTCTTGTATCAAATTTGTCAAATCTTCGATGTTTGATTTTAGATCATCCATCTTAGCTTCCATGCCAGCTTCCATGCCATCCATCTTAGCTTCCACGCCATCCATCTTAGCTTCCACACCTTTCTTCAAACCGTCCATCTTCACTTCCACGCCATCCATCTTAGCTTCCATGCCTTTCTTCAAACCGTCCATCTTCACTTCCACGCCTTTCTTCAAAACTTCCATTTCATTTTTTGCTGCTTTTTGGGAGAGTGAAATTTGTTGCACTTGCTCTTGTAATTTCGATAGATCATGTTGCAATTATACATCTTCATGAGTCATGGTAGAGCCTTCTGAAGGCTTAATGGGTGTTGAATTCTTTTTAGGCGCCATTTTAGAATCCAATATTGATACCTTTTACTTGCTTTGAGGAGCTCGATATTGAAATTGAATTATCTCTGTAATTGAAAATATTCAATATATAAAATTCAGCTCTGTAGTAGCCCTCTCAAGCTTCTTTCAAATGCCACAGGTATGATCTAATTTGGATTCCCCAAGACAAAGTTGTGTCCAATCTCCCACAATGACCTAATTCTGGACTAGTTCAGTAGAGAAAACTTGTAGGACTTGCCACGTGTCACTGTTTCATCCTTTTTCTCTAAAATTGATAGCCAATAAACTAAAGTCTATGTACTTGCGACCAATTTTTACGGCACTCAAATCCATTGCCTAGAGAGAGAGTTATTGAACTTTTCCCACGATCACCTCTTTGAGATGAAATTCAGGAGCCTGAAAAAGCACTACCTTCCACAGATCATATCTCCAAAAATATTGCGAACCAAGCTCTGAAATTTTTTGATGAATTTCCTCAGGATTTCAGCTTCGCACCATATGAATTTCAGATTTTGAACCTTCGTAGAAAAACATTTATAGCGCAAATTCCACGATGACCTGTTTAGGAGCCTGAAACAATACCTGACTTCCACAGATCCTATCTCCAAAATTATTGCGAACCAAACTCTGAAATTTTTATACAAGCTTCCCCAGGATTTTTTCTTCGCACCCTAAAAATTTCAGCTTCTGAAACTTCGTAGAAAAAAAGTTATAGCGAAAATGCCACGATGACCTGTTTGGAGCAGCGAAACCCTAGAATCCAAAGCTCCGATACCAAATGTTGTGTAACCAGCTCCAAAAAGAGAAGAAAAGAGATATGAACGCCTTAGAAATAAGCCACTTCGAGGGGGCAACCTCCAATACATTACATAAATGAACAATTCTTGGATGATACAATTTACAAAACCTCCTTTCTATATAGGAGTCCATGGGGCCATAATGTAATCCTAGTGGGCCACAATGTAATCCTAGCCGACCTAACAATAATAATTTAAGGGCACAATAATAACAAAATGGGGGTTACAAGGGTACAATAATAACAATAAGGTGGTTACACTAACAACAATAAGGGACTATACTAGTAATATAGGGACCTAACACCAAGTTGGGCATTCCTCCAATGGGCCAACGACCTTGTGTTGTTACTTCTGCCTGGCCATATTGTATATAAACTCATCCATTTTCCCAGCAGAGCACAGAGATTCGAAGCAGAACCATGAGCAGGTCCAAGGTTGCAACTCTGAGCTGGGGCATCAACAATATTCCTTGAATATTCCCCTAGAGGGCCAGATGTGACATTGTCATAATTGGGAAATTTATAGTCAATTTTGAATGATTTCGCGAAACTAATTCAATGGTACAGTAAATTTTGTCATCAGAGCTTTGAAATTTCCGGCCATCTCCAAAAGTGGAGGTATAGGATCCAATTATTCCATGTTTTTCTTCTGATTTGCTAACACGATGTTTTTGTTTTTGAGATCCCTGATTACCATTATGCTGAGGGATACTTGTTTGCCACATCATGTGAGATTTTATTAATTTGTCATGTTGAAGGAGGGCCCATTTGAGTGAGAGTTCCTATAGGGATAACTTCTCATGGAGAGACATGCCATACTGATTGAGGGTATTAATCCTTGTAATGACAAAGAATATTCCATGTACATCATCATCATTTGCAGCATTTTATGAAGCGGCCTCCCCACTCTTAACACCAGGCCCGAAGATGTAACCCACACTAGGTGAACTTCGTTATCAATGTGTTTGTGTGTCCTTTGATTTGATGGTTGCTATTATGTTTCATATTCTTTTAAATATGCACATGTGGTTGTTCTATGCTCTTTCATATGTAATTCTGCTAACATCACAGAAGTAAAAGATCTTGGTTGATTCTTGTAGTTGAAGAGATCCAGATCAGAGGTGCGGTTGGAAATTTTTGTGTGAGATCTCTTGGTTCGTTAGTATGGATGTTAGATGTCTCTGTTAGAACCCTCGTTGTATGGTAGTTTGCGTGGTGGCTCTTGTCGCATATTTTTTTTTTAAATGGCACCAAGAAATATCCTAATTTGATTTTCCCTTGAATTAAATTAGGAGAAAATTGCAATTCCACATCACAATACAACTTGTACAATTTAAATAAGTTAGTTTGACTTAGTTGGTTTAGTTAATTCAAGTTGAGGGCATAACTTGAATCATGTAGAGTAGCTCCTACTGTATAGGAGCCTAGGTTGAGTTTATTTTGAGGTGTAATTAATTAATTCAATAAATTTGAGTTAAAGTCAGTTAAATTAGTTCTGATTGTTGGAGGATGTTGGAACACCTAATCCCCATGGGTAGGTGTGGAATGCGAAAAGTCACAATGGAGTCCAAGTGACTTTGAATGTGAAACCAAGAGTCACACCACTGTACTATAAATGTACATCTTTGTATAATGGAAAATAAGAGAGCCTCACGCTTATCTTTCATTGTGTGTGTTGGATTCTCTCAGGTGTGTTATTCTCTCATACACCATGTGTGTGCTTTAACATGGTGTTTAACATGGTATCAGAGCGGGCGATTGTTGGCCCTGCTCCAAATTGAGTGAGCCATTTGTGTTTATGGCCTGTGGATATCTGCAAAAAAATCTTGACATTTTTGCAGCATTTAGAGAGTTTTTGCAGCAGTGATTTTGACATTTTTCCGCATTCAACATTGATTTTGAAGGAGCAGCATTCAAAATCCCAGCATTCAGAAATTGGCAGCACTGGTTTTGAAGAGAAGCATCATTGTGCATCTGAAGGTTGATTTCTTCCTTCAATTTCTGCCTTTTAAAATTCTGCATTTTGAAGAGCTGTTGGAATATTATTCAAAGTGGTTTTTGTGAAGAAATTTTCTGAGTTTTTTAAGTAAAATTTCTGAGTTTTTCATTGAAAAATCTCTGCAAGATTCTGGGTTTTTAAGCTGCTGGAAAATAGTTTAAAGAGGGTTTTTGAAGATATTTCTGAGTTTTCACTGAAAAATTTCTGAGCTTCTGGACTGCATTTCTCTGCCGCCGGGCTACTGGGAGATTTCTAAGTTTGCACTGAAAGAAATCTGAGTTTTTCTGTTGAAAAATTCTTCATATCTGCATTTTCTGCTGCTGGATTTGTTTTTGCTGTATATTTGAAAGGAAAAAATTCTGCTGCCTTTCTGCAATTCTGGAATCTCTCTGCTGTTTTAATATAAAAAAAAAATAAAAAAATAAAAAATAAAAAAAAATAAAAAATTCTAAATTTTTGGCCTTTCGGCCCCCCTCTCGACCTGCATCTATCCCACTCTAAACCCTCAGATATACGCCCTCTCCATTTCTGCGTTCAACAATACGCCCCTCACCTGCGCCCTTACCCCTTCCTCTTAACTCCGCGCTCTCCCCTTCTACCTCACGGCCTTTCGGCCTTTCCTATACATATCTGCAACGCTACATCACTCATCACCTCTCCACACCTCCACGATCTGCCACTCCCTTACACCGCACCTTCGCATACACTCGAGTCTCTTCCAAAACTCGATACACACTACCCAGCCGTGCACTCACCTGCATCCACACCTTTTCGCCGGCTCTTTTCGCCCTTACTCCACGCACTATCCTCTACTAAGTCTCTACCCACGCCGCCTGTTTCGGCTTCCCCTATCCGTTACCTACGCTCTGCAAAGCTCCTCTCTTCCCTTACGCCCTTCTACCCGCACCCGTGTTAACTCTACTCACCAACGCTTCCCTACTCTCTCAACGGCATCTCCCCAACACTCAAACGCTCCCCAATATCCAACGCTCCACGCCTACGCTATTCCCATTCTCCACGTCCCCAACGCTCATCTACCATTTCCCTACGCTACTATCTTTCCACCCGCGAGCTCCCTCTCCTCGCATACACAACCACACGCTATTCAACCCCGCCTTCTTCCACGCGGGCTCCTCCCTCGACTTGCAGCACCCGCCCCCTGACCTCCCTCCCTGTCCATACGCGCCCTCTGCCCATACTTAACCTTTTTACAACCCGCCTCCCATTTTTTTATTAATTACATTATTTTAATATCACCCACACAATCCACCTATATAATACCGCCCTTTTAAAAAATCTCCCCCTCCCAATTAAAATCCCTCCCATTTTTAAATTAAATCCTTTTTAAATTAATTCCCTTCATTTTAATTAAATCTCTTTTTAAAATTAATCCCTTTTCCCCTCCATTTTTTATTATCCCTAATTTTTTTAATTAATTTTTAATTAATTAAAAAAAAACAGCAGAGAGAGAGAGGAAAAAGAGAGAAGACAAGAACAACAGAAATGAAATGAAGAAAATGGCATATGAGGAGCAGATAGACTGAATATATAGAGACAATTGCAGTTTTCCATTTTATGATTTGTGGCATAAGGGTGATTTTTTGAAGAATTTCACATTTGAAGACAAGTTTGCCATCATTGAAAACAGCTATTTGAAGAAGAAAATTCAGCTGCCATAAAAAGATTCTTGCACAAGTGTTTTCAGCTACACATTTACAAATATTTTGCAGAGATATGTATTGAGCTGACATTGTATTTTGAGTGGAATTTGCCTCTTCATTCATAGTTGGAATCAGTGAATTTGAGTTGTTGATGTAACTCATTGTTGATTGTCCTCCATCATTTGAGGAGCACATTTTGTACTTTGAGATTTCCATAGTTGGAAATTCTTTGGAGTCATTTGTATTTGTTGTTGAATCACATTGTAAACGGGTGCATTTTCGGTTGAAGCCGACACCCTTTCATTTTTTGAGCCTAAGTTGTTGAAAATGGCTAAAATCAATGAGGCATTAGAGTTGTTGAATAACCTCATTCATTCCAATGTTGATGACATGATAAAAATGAGCAAGGATGCTCTTTGTAATATTCAAAGTTGTTTGCTAGATGCACAAGAAAAGATTGAGTTTTTGCAGTTGGAATCTCAGCTTCAGCAAGATGAACTTCAGCAAACGAGCCACCATTCTGAACCTGTTTATATTCAAAATATTGTGAAGGACTCTCATCAGAAGAAAGAAGATAAAGTTCCAGTTGATTCACATTCGGCTTCCTCACAAGAGCGTATGTACGTATGCGTATTTCACCCGCACTTCTGCCCCATCAGACTCTGGGAAGAGCTTGTCCACAAAAAGAATCGAATCGGTCTTGATATGACAAGGATGTGTCCTTTCATTCCAGACTACACAAAGCCCATCGTATTTCGTAGTGTCAGATTCTTGCATGACAAACTTCTCATATGCAGTTGTTCCGCACCATGATCCCGCTTCACAACAACATCGATTGAGAAATGCCATCAGCAGATCGAGTTGGCCATATGAGAGATCATTGTTTTGATCTTCATCCATGCAAGCACCGTGGTCGGCACACTCATTCTTCAAACAGATGCTTTAAACAAGTCTCGCAAGAACCAAGATTCATCTTGGATGGATCGCTTCTTGGCAATGGGCATCAGCAGCGAAGAAGATGTTTAAGACACATGTCAGAACTTGTTCTCAGATATTGAGAAAACTTGCAGTTGAGTTTTCGCCATCATCTCACCTTGTCCCTGACAGGGGGGAAAATGGTGGTCATGTACAAGCTTCGACGTCAGATCAAGCGAGCCTGAGCCACAATCTCTCATTCCATGTTCAGAGTTGTAGCCAGAGACACAGCAGTTCAAGCGAGCTTGAGCCACAATTCATCATTCCAGATTCAGAGATGTAGCCAGAGACACGGATGCCCATGAGCATGCCTTTGGTTGGTGGATAACCTTAAACCATCATCTTTGGTTGGTGGATAACCTAAAACCATCACAGGTAGTAGACCTCCCTTCTTTTAGGTTGAAGGTCTCCCTTTCATATATGAGAAACACTTCCTCTAGCAGAAGCCTTCAGCTTCTTGCCAGCTTTGGTTGAGTTCCAGGAAATGCTTCAAGCATTCCAGAGTTGTTGGTAATCCTAAAACCATCACAGGTAGTAGACCTCCCTTCTTTTAGGTTGAAGGTCTCCTTTTTTTATGAGGGACAATTCCTCTAGCAGAAGCCTTCAGCTTCTTGCCAGTTTTGGAAGAGTTCCGGGAACTGCAACAAGTTTTGCGTTCCAGTGTTGGTGGTCATCCTTAAACCATCTCTTTTTTCCAACATTTCAGAGAGTTGATTCAGCCCAAGTGCTGCCATGTATACTTTGCAGATTTGTATTACAACTCTTTTCTTGGACTCACACATACCCCTTCGGATTAAGGGGGGATGTTGAACACCTAATCCTACATGGGTAGGTGTGGAATGCGAAAAGTCACAATGGAGTCCAAGTGACCTTGGAATGTGAAACCAAGAGTCACACCATTGTACTATAAATGTACATCTTTGTATAATGGAAAATAAGAGAGCCTCACGCTTATCTTTCATTGTGTGTTGATTCTCTTGTGTGTGTTCTATTCTCCTCATACACCATGTGTGTGCTTTAACATGGTGTTTAACATAGAACTAGTGGGAGATCCAATAGTAGGGTGTGTACTTAGTGATCAACATGTTAACAAATAAATCAGCCATAAATAACTCATGCATGCATGAAATACGAGTTACCAAGTTGATATTGGAGTTCAAGGGAAGTGTACTATTAGTTGTATAATCATCCAAATTGTACATGTGGTGCATGCATTTAGAGGAAGGAATATGATGGATTGTGAAATTATGGATGGGGAACTTCCCTAATTAATAGGGGCTAATTCCTGAGGAAACAACGCAAGGAAATTGGGACTTGGGCAAGCTTTTATTTGGTTAAGTATTAACCAGGACTAGCTTTTAGAGCAGTGAGATAGATTGAGATAGTGCAAAGGTTAATCGGGCTTAAGGAAAGCATTGTAATCTTCTCATATTTTTCTGACTAATGTAATATACAGATAGGAGGGGTTTTCAGCTGTGGCTTTCCCCTATAAATCATTGTGTAATGTGTGATTAAATTCTTTCTCTTATATGTTTTGTGATTTCGTGATCATTTAATTATTTTGTAGATGGTAGAGTAGATTCAAGTCTTTTTATTTAGATAAATTTCATTAGCACTTTGAATCCACAAGGAATTTCTACATGGTATCAAAGTTGAAATCATAATAGAAGAGAACAATTTAAAGTTGTCTTTGCATGATCGAATTTGCAGAATCAAATATTCAGAGATAGCAAGATGGCCTTCTATGGATTGAGACTCGGATATTCCCTTGAGGATAGTTCAAATTATATTTCCTGGAAGGACAGGAAGGAGGTATTGTTGGAAGATAACGGTTTGAAGGAATTCGTAGATACTAATATCCCTAAACCTCCAACATATGATGCTCAGGTTCTAACAGAGTGGAAGAAGTGTGTTGCAAAAGTGAGGAGGATCATATTTGAAGGAGTTCCAATGTAGAAATTACACCAATGGATTCAATCTGATCATTCAATGTACTAAAACAAGATACTGAATCCTTCTACAATATTTCTGGAATATAAATCAGTATCGCTCAATCACATGCAAGTAAGAGAAAGAAGTAAATCAATCGCAAAACACAATATTTTCCTGGGCAAAGAAACTGCTCAAAACCCCTCCATCTTTATTGTATAATAAGCCAAGGAATCATGAAACAATACAATGCATGTGTGCTCAAAAGAACCTCATACACTCTACCAATCATCTCACACTGACTTAGGAAAAATTGGACCAATACAAGGCAATTCCTGCCCACCTTCAGCCTTCCTTTCTGACGCAATCCCTAGGAAAAATAATTCCTATTAAATAGTAATTCCAACCTTCCTTGACTGTGCAATCCATCATGGGCTTCATGTGGCTTTATAACTGCACCTGGGAAATTCGCTAATAATACAACTAATAGTTTACTTTCCTTTAACCTTTGTCTCAACTGGGTAGTCATCATAATTGACATGCATTAAGCTATTAATAATGAATCATAAGTTACTTGGTAAATCACTACTTGTGAATTAAATCTATTTTAATTCACTTGATCCTCCACTATCTCATCAATTAGTTAGAAATAGTTAAACTGATTTTAACTCAATTAATTTGAGTTGACTATTTTCACTCACACCACACTAGTGCTACAACTGCAACTGGACCTTGTAATTAATAGAATCATTCTACATGCCTATCCTTTGACCCTCAACTTGAAATTCTTGATCTATCACACTTATTTAACTATTACAATTTGTTATGAGATAATATTACAATTTATTTTTCAATTTATTTAAAAATTGGTCACCCACATTAGCACTAATGTGTCACTAAATTCCTCACTCATGTGTGACCTAGAATCTCACACTAGTATGTGGTGTGTTTTTTTGTTGAATTTAAACACTCCCTTTCAATAAGAAAGGGATTATCTTCTACCCCGATCCTGCCTCTGTGGTATTTGAATTTTCTCTTCGCAAGCACCTTATTCAATATATCTGCATCCTGATCCTCTGTGGGGATATACTACAACAATATGATGTGCCTCTTAATACAATCACTGAGATGGTGGTATCGGATGTCGATATTCTTGGACCTGTCATGGAATACTGGATTAACCAAGAGTTTTATGCAACTCTGGTTATCAAAATTTATCACTGTTAGATCCATCTGATGACCAAACAAACCAACAAGTATCTTCCTCATCCAGATGGCCTCACATGCAGCCTAACTAACTGCCATGTACTATGCCTCAGCTGAACTGAGTGCAAATGATATCTGCTTCTTATTGTCCCAATAAATTGTCATTGATCCTATGTTGAAGATGCCCCCTAATGTGCTCTTCCTATCTGATGGACTACCTACCCAATTTTCATCGGTGAAGCCTTGAATATTCACTCCCTTTGTCTGTCTGTAACATAATCCATACTCTATAATGCCCCTGAGATATCTCAACACATGCTTCCCCGCCTTCCAAAAGATCTTGGTAGGCTTAGCCACAGCTTGAATAGGCTGGTTAAATGTGTAGCATATGTCTGGTCGTGTGTTCACCAAATATATAAGTGAACCCACAAGCTGCCTATAAACAGTAGCATCCATTACCTCGCTTGAAGTAGCATCCTCCTTCCTCTAGTTTCCTGCAAGAGGAGTCTCCATCGGTTTTTTGCCCTCCATGTAGAGCTTCCTTAGAACTTCCTCATAATCTCATCGGCATACTTTCCCTGAGATACAAATAGCCCCCATCTCTTTTCCATATTTCCAAGCCAAGGATATAATGCAAGAGCCCCATGTCCTTCATCTCAAAATCTCTTGCAAGATCCTCTTTGCAATAAGTTATGAGCTGCTCATCACCTGCCAGTATAAGATCATAAACATAAAGTAAAATAATCAAAAGCTTACCATCAACCACAATATGATATAGGTTTGCATCCTCTTCACTCTTTGTGAAGCCCAATCCGGTGAAATAGTTGTCGATCCTGGTGTACCAAGCACTAGGTGCTTGCTTCATCCCATATAGTGCTCTCTTGAGTCTGCATACACGTGACTCCTTGTCAAAGGTATTAAAATCTTATAGTTTCTCAATGTACACTTCTTCCTCATTAAATCCATTGAGAAAGGTTGTCTTTACATCCATATGATGTATATACCACCCCATCTACGTTGAGATTCCAAAAAATAGATCTAATCGATGAGTACCTTGCAATCAGTGCAAAATTCTCTTGATAGTAAATACCATCTACCTGTGAGAATCCTTGGGCCACAAATCTAGCCTTGTATTTCTCCACACTCCCATATGTTGCTTGCTTCACCTTATAGATCCACCTGGATCCAACCACTGACTGCCCCACTAGTCTTAGGACCACTTCCCATGCACTGTTTCTAATAATGGAGTCATACTCCTCAACCATGGCATCAACCCATGTTGGTTGATGCAATGCTTCCTAAAAACAGGATGGTTATGTCATAATACACTTGCTCATAAGAGCCACTTATCTAGTGTACATGTATGGGGACCTTCTCTGCCTATGCTGTGATGTAGGTGCACCTGCATGCTCTGTCGCATCTAGCATCAATATGTCAACCTCTCTAGTGCACTTCCTACCATTTCTGGTGGATGGCTCCACATGAGTTGTTTCTGCCACTCCATGATCCTCTACTTGTGGCTGCTACACATCCTGAGGTTCATTCTTTGGAACAAAGAGTTCCTCATCTCCATGCAAGTCAATCTCCCTCTGTTATGTGGATAAATCCCTCTTGTGGATAAGAGCGATCTCCCTAGTATCCTACGGATAGATAGAAACAAACATCCATTTGTAAATCATTTTCTCTTGATTATATGTGATTCAGAATTATTATAAAAAAAGAAAGAGGACATGCTCCTACCTTGAAATTCGACGTTCGATGCAACCTTTTATCCAGTCACTCCAAAGAGGCTTCTTCAGTAAGTAGAACCTGCAATCAAAGACAAACAAAAGAATTAAAAGCACTTGCAACATATAATAATTGAGAACAGCTAATCTAACTCAGTGATCAAAGAATCCAAGTATTGAATTATTCAAATAGACACAAGAAAAACTCAATGAGAAAAGGAGATTCATATGTATTATCTTGAATAAAAGAGTAACTTTACAACCTGTTGCCTTGATTTTGTACAAGTTCCTCTTGGGGTCCTAAACAATCGTTCCTCCTTCAGATTGACAAGCCTTCTTCTCTCTGAACTGGCATAAATTAATGGACATGAGTGTGTGATCATTCTCATACCAATAATGACCAG
Source organism: Pinus albicaulis (assembly GCA_034641835.2). Classification (NCBI taxonomy): domain Eukaryota; kingdom Viridiplantae; phylum Streptophyta; class Pinopsida; order Pinales; family Pinaceae; genus Pinus; species Pinus albicaulis. The sequence goes on from JAXQQM020071767.1 coordinate 55,077, forward strand.
TGTAGAGAGTATGCTCTCTTAGGAATTTCTTCAGCAATTACCTTATACAAGCTAGGTACAATCTACCCTTGAGACTGAAACATGAGCTCAATTTATAGGGAAATGGAGGTAGTTTCAGTTCCATGAAGAGGGGGACAGATTCCTCTCATGAAGGTATTTGAGCTCCATATACCAAGGGATAACTCCATGAGTGAAGGGATAGAGCTCCATGAGTGGAGGGATAAATCTCGAACTGATCGCACCTCTAGAAGCTTCCATTTGGGAGAATATTCGTCCAACTGGGCTTCTAGAACTTACTTTTACCTTTATTTGAATGTTTACAGGGGTCCACAGGTTTTATAAGCAGAACGTGTGGGATGTGACGCAAGTTATAGAACAAATATCTGAAGATCTGCAAGAAAGAGCTAGGAAAAGTGCAGAGTTAGAGTTTTTAGGGTTTTAATGATCTTTTCTCCAATTCCAAGACTTGGTTTAGGAACATTAGGGTTTTTGACCTCTAAGGGAGCATAATATAAGTAGTGATGAACATATATAGAGATTCAGATGTCATGGTGACAAAATAATGTGTAACAGATTGCCCCCTAAAGTGCGAAGTCTGTGTAGGTTTTAACCCTGTACATAAATTATCTACAAATGAATCTTAAAAATAGAAAATAAACAGTAGCAAGAGCATAAAACATAAAACATATAAACATAGAAATTTTCCCCTAGATCCCAAATTGGGACAACCAGCTTGATTTTTCATTATATTCCTTTTAGTGTTACAACACATATATATACATGTCGAAGCATCCATAAACCCCAATCCATTAACCTTGGATTAGAACATAACCATAGTTCCCTTGACCGGATCTACAAAATACTAGGGGCCAAAAACCATCGTACCCAAAAACCATGTGCAAACCCATGCACAAAACCATGGGCGGATCTGCCCACCAGAAAATAAGGACCAAAAAAATTTTCTGGGGCACTGCCCCAAACCCCAACAGGGGGGGCTACCGCCCCCCCTGTGATCCCCCCGACGTTGTGCCCAGCGCAACATACAGGGAGGGCCATCACCCCCCTGTGACCCACCCATGCATGATTAGTCGTGGAAAGAATACAACACAAACCCAACATTATCCCGCTTGTTGTTTTCTTTCCGCAGGGAGCCACAAGAGATCTGAGTCATTAACGCAACTTTGCAACACCCATTGTTTCTATACACCAAGAGAACTTCTGAGTGCTCAAAGACTTTTTCAATGCATCTGCAACGTTCTTCAAAGTGTCAACCTTTACCAGCAACACCCTCTTAGCTTCAACCATATCTCTCACAAAGTGATATTGAACATCAATGTGCTTTGTCTTTGAATGATAAGCAGGGTTCTTAGCCAAGAAAATTGCACTTTGGCTATCACAATCTATCCTTATAGCTTGCTGCACCAACCCCATACTTGAACACAATCTCTCCAACCAAACTTCTTTCTTGCTTGCATGCGTGGCTGCTATGTATTCAGCCTATGTAGTTGAAAGAGCCACTACAGACTGTCTTTTACTCATCCAACTGACTGCACCTCCAAATAGGCTAAACACATACCCACTTGTAGATATTATTTGGTCCAGATCTCCAGCCCAGTCTGCATCAACAAAACCATGAATTTCCAACACTCTTTCCAATCCTGGTCTTCCCTGGTAGCACAAGCCATAATCACAGGTGCCACGTAAATATCTGAAAACCCGCTTCACTATTGTCTAATGCTCCTTCCCTGGGTTTGACATAAACCTGCTTAATACTCCCACTGCATGTGCAATGTCTGGTCTAGTACAGACCATTGCATACATCAGGCTACCCACTGCACTTGCATATGGAACATGGGACATATCCTCCTCTTCTTCTTGTGTCTTGGGATACTGTTCAGCAGACAACTTTGTACCTACAGGAATTGGAACATTCACCGGTTTACTATCCTGCATATTGAACCTCTGCAATATATTCTTGACATACTTCATATGGTTTAACCAGAGCATCCTCTTTGTCTGATCTCTCTTAATTTCCATGCCCAAAATATAGTTTGCAGCACCAAGATCCTTCATATCGAATTTGGAGAACAATTGGGTCTTCAAATCTTGGATAATTTCTTTGTCATTTCCAATCAACAACATATCATCCACATATAAGACCAAATAAATAACACGATCACCAATTAATTTAAAATAAACACAGTGATCCTCCTTGCTTTTGGTGAAGCCAAGTCCCCGTATGTAGGTATCAAACTTCTGATACCACATCCTTGGTGATTGTTTTAACCCATACAAAGACTTCTTTAACCTGCATACTAGTTCTTTCTTCCCCTTCACCATAAAGCCTTCAGGTTGTTTCATGTAGATCTCCTCTTCCAGATCCCCATGAAGAAATGTTGTCTTCACATCCATTTGTTCTACCTCAAAATCAAATGCAGCAGCAACAGATAAAATTAATCTGATAAAAGTAACTTTGGCAACAAAAGAAAAAATATCACCAAAATCAATCCTCAGCACCCGGGATTGACCTTTTTCTACCAACTGAGATTTGTATTTCTCCACCTTGCCTTCTACATTCATCTTCTTCTTAAACAACCATTTGATCCCTGTTGTCGTTCCTAGAGACAACCTTGAGTTGTGAAAGACCATTGCCTAGGACATCTTATATAGCAAGGACCATGTGGTATAACAGGGGAAGTTATCAATAAAAGGCTCTCATGCTATCTCTTGAAAACCAGGAATATTAATTTGAATGGGACCAAGACCTTCAGAAACTAGATACAGGGAGAGAAACACTGCAGAGGCAAGGTGAAAAACTCCAATATAAAAGCATCAGACAATTCAGAGGCAGCTTACTGTAAAGAGGGCCGATTCAAATGATATGTCACAGAAATCAATTATCAGAAGGTATGGTTGTGTATGAAAGATTAAGAGAATACTAGCTTTCATTGAGACGATATCCAGATACACAATATTACCATGTAATGGGCTTACCAATTTAAGAATCCATACATGACAATAGCGTTTTAAAAATAACCTCCCAAAGAAACTAATATAGCAGAAATATGGTTGAAGTGAATAATGAAACAGTATATCATGCCTGAGCCATATTTAAAGCCCTTGACTAATCCGAGCATGGGTATCAACTAGGATAAATCCATACCAAAAAACAGCGAGCCACTCGCATTCTAGAAACATGATACAAGAAAGTGGATGAAATGAAATGATCTATTAAAATAGCACATATGAGAGAAAGTTACACATTGTGAGAAATCAAAGACCAGAATCCTCTTTAAAGATGGAACTCCTCCTCACTAAAACCCAACGGGCTCTGTACATTCATGTGAGATTTTTTACAAAATGCATACAAAAATCCTCTTACTGCATAATTTTCTGATAAAATCTGGAACCCTCAATAATCTGTTCTTCGGGGGTTTTATAAGAGAAAAAGAAAACTTTGTAAAGGAAGTCGATGATGAGCATTGAATTTGCCTCATTAAGATAGGATGGAGGAGACATGCATGCCCATACTACTTGATGACTTTGTAGTGTTGTATGTACTCTGTTGCCTACTTTCTGAAATAAATGCACTGGGTGGAAGTCTCTTCAGGAACACGATATAGAAATAAAAACCACATGGGCGCTCTGTCCTTTCCTGAAAAGAAAATTCTGCTAAAGTGAAACCTTGAGGGTATTGTTTTCTGTGCATGGACCTTCTGAGTAATCTAAGGGGTCTTCGATATGGTACTCTTCCTTCAAATGGTTAGGTTAAGGCTCCAAAATCTTCAATTACATGCCTTTAATTCTTTACCTTTCACTGATACTCTTTGTCTGCAATACTAATGCCTCCAATCGTGAAATCTGCGCTTTGAATGACTCTGGAGGGTTTGACAGAGTTTAACCCTGCTTCTTTAATGGAGGTCATGTCGTAACAGCTTCCCAGACCCTTTCTCCATAATTCTAGCCTCTGAAAAATGGTCCTTTCTGGTGTTCTCCGCTACTGTAATCAAGACTGTGAATCATGGCGGTTTACCGCCGTTCGTTCCCTGCAAAATACACAAAATCGTCAAGAAAAAAAATGCACGGGAAGGTAGATGAGGACGACAGCACAACTTGGAGGAATGGTGGAAAAACGCAGCGGAATGGCGGGGAAATGCTCTGGTGAAGGTTGGCGAAATGCAGAAATTTGAATGCAAAACCTTTGAATTTTGACCCTTTGAATATATGAAAAAGGAAGGGCGAAATACGATAAAATACATGGAAAGGGTGACGTGGCAAAGGTGGGCAGGCAAGCAATCTGGACTGTCTGATCTCAAGAGGAGATCGACGGTGGAAAACATATCGGAGGACGACGGATTAGCGGGCCAGGGGTACAGATACTTGGGTTAACTATTGCGCATCTTCGAGGTGCGGTGACTGTTAGATGAAGAGCCCCAGATCGAACGGTTGACATGAATATCGCGCTGGGTCAAATGACGAACGATAATGTGTGATAGGGGGGCGGTTTTGAAACAGTGACAAAGCCACGTGTCATACGCTAAGTGGAATCGCTCCAAAATGGAAAATAATGCCCGCCCTTTAAAGGGGGTGCAATGAATACCACCAGTTTTGAACAGTGTTTTTGGGCGCGGGGACCACAAAGGCGGGTGAGCTGCGGACCATTCATTTATGGCTTGATCGGATGGTGAGCAGGAGATCGGAGCGGTAAACGGGTGGGCTATGGGCACAGCGCTGATCCACAAAGACCGTCCGATCTTCACAGATCGACGGTTAATACTGCACCCCATCATTTTGCTGATAAGCGCTCTCTGGGCTAGCACTTGGTTCTAGTGCCCCGGTCACGTGGAAAAGATAGAGGGGCTAGGGCCGAAGGAGCTAGGCCTGATATATTTTCAAATGCGGGTTTTCGGCCTTTCATAATGTAGTTTGGGGCTAAGAAATGGCAACGATAGGCAGAAAAATGATTTTTTAGGACAAAAAGAGGGGGTTTGAAAGGTTTAAGCGAGATTGCTTGTCAAAATTTTAATAAAATGCTGACATGATCAACACTCCCAATGGGCTTCCTTCCAGTCGGAAACTCCACCAGATCCCATGCCTCATTTTTATGCAAGGATGCCATTTCATCAACCATGGTGTCCTTCCAGAGTTTTCCATCCTCTGAATCTACTACCTCCCTGACAATTCTGGGATCATCATCAGTTATAGTTAAAGAAAAATTTGAATAGAAAGCACATGGACTATACCTTTCTGGTTGTCTTCTTTCCCGAGCTGATCTTCGCACAGCTGGAGTTTGTGGCTCTTCCTCTTCTGAGTCTTCTTCTGTTGTAGAGTCAGATTCATCCTCCTTTAGCTCAAACTCTATCTTCTCAGGTTCATTTGGTAGGACTTCATGTTTAACATCTTTCACCTCTCTAAATGCCAAATCTCGGTTGTACAAAACCTTCCTTTTTTCTGGGTTCCAAAGTTTGTAACCCTTTAAACCATCATTATACCCAATAAAGATGTACCTTTCAGATTTATTATCCAACTTGGTCCTTTTCTCCTTTGGAACATGTACATATGCATCACATCCAAATACCCTCAGATGTGAAAGAGAGGGTTTCTTACCAATCCATACCTCATGTGGAGTCTTATCCTCCAACGCCGATGAAAGTGATCTGTTAAGCAAGTAACATGCAGTCTCCACTGCCTCTGCCTAGAATTCTTGTCCTAACACGGTGCCACTGAGCATGCTTCTTTTCTTTTCCATCATCATTCTGTTCATTCTTTCTGCAACTCCGTTTTGTTGAGGTGTGTATGAAGTAGTCGTCTGCCGTGCTATACCACACTTCTTACAGAACTCTTCAAATTCCTTCTTGCAGAACTCCCCACCATTATCAGTCCTCAGCACCTTTATCTTCTTCTCTGTCTAGTTTTCCACCAAAGCCTTAAATTCTTTAAATTCGTCAAAGAATTCAGATTTCTTCCCCAAAAAATATATCCATGTATTCCTTTAGAAGTCATATAAGAATGAAACATAGTACACAGACTTACCCAGTGATGGAACCGACACAGGTCCAAACACATCACTGTGCACAAGCTCTAATATCTTGTTTGCCCTATTAGCACCAGAAGGAAAACTCACTCGATTTTGCTTCCCATATACACAATGTTCATAGAAATTGAAATCCAGAGAGCTATTAGACATACCTTATACCATACCATTTCCATGCATTATCCGAAGGCCCTTCTCTCCAATATGTACAAGCCTTTGATGCCATAGCATGGTCTTTTCTCCAGAGACCGCTAGGCTTTCCGCTCCACTTTCGAGAACCACAGAAATATTGCACCCAGCAATAAAAGTACTACCCTAAAGCTTGTACAAAATTCCAATCCAAACTCCCTGCATTAATACCAATTCTCCCCGAACCATCTTATAGGTTATTTCTCGAACACTGTTTTTACATCTGCATCATCCATATTGCTTACAGAAATCAGATTTATGGCCAATGCAGGAATGTGCAGAACACCAGGAAGTGTTCTAATCCTTCCACCTTGTAGCTTCAGCTTGACTTCTCCACATCCGACGATTCTGGCCTTCCTATCATCACCTAATAAGACATCACCACCATCATATTTCTCATACTCGCAGAACCACTCCCTATGGAGAGTGAAGTGAAAGGATGCACCCGAGTCAATCAACCATGACTCATGATCTACATGTGTATTTGAAGAAGAAGCCAAATACACATCCCCACCTTCATCCGAGGTGGTTTTTTCCTCTACAGAAGGAACATCATCAGATCCCTTTCCTTTCTCAAGAGTTTAGATCTGCAATCCTTTTTGTAGCGTCCTTCCTTTTCGCATTTCCAGCACACCTTTACAAACTTTCCAGGAGATTTAGATCTCCCTCTATATTTAGATCTCCCACTCGAAACCTTATTCTTGTTTCTATTTTGGGACATTCCTCATACAGATAAGTTATCTCCATTCTGACCCTCCATATTTCTTTGTCTCATTTCCTCCAATAGCAAGGCTGAGACAATGTCATCAAAATTCAAGGTAGTTGTATTGCTACCTATTGCAATAACTAGACTGTCCCACGAGTCTGGTAGAGAACACAACAAACTAATGCACTTATCTTCATCTGAGATTTTAATATCAACATATGACAGCTGACTTACCACAGTATTGAAGGCGTTCAAATGCTCTGTCACCAAGTCTCCATCCTTCATCCTCAGGTTATACAGCTTTTTCCGCAGGAACAATTTATTCACCAGAGACTTAGATTGGTACAAAGTCCCTACCTTGTCCCACACGCTCTTCGTCGTAGCTTCCCCAGATACATTCAACAATACTGAATCTGAGATACACAATCGTGTTGTGCTCTTTGCCTTCCGATCTAGCTTCTTTCAGTCTTCATCCTACATTGTCGTTGGTTTAGTACCCAGATCTACCACGATCCACTGATCTTTATCCACTAGCAGATCCTCCATCTTGAGTTTCCACAACTCAAAACTCTGACCATTAAATTTCTCGATCTCTATCTTCCCGCCGCTCGCCATCTTCTTTCACCGCAAGAATCGATCCCGCAGATCTCCCACTGAACAAGGTCTACCTCAGGCCCGAGCAAAAAAACCCCTCAGCAACAAAGGCATCCCCTTGAAGCCAAAACTAATTTGATACCAAATGCAGGTTTTGACCCTGTACAGAAATTATCTGCAAATGAATCTTAAAAAAATAAAATAAACAGTAGCAAGAGCATAAAACATAAAACAGATAAACGCAGAGATTTTCCCCTAGATCCCAAATCGGGACGACCATATTGATTTTTTATTATATTCCTTTTAGTGTTACAACACATATATATACATGTCGAAGCATACATAAACCCCAATCTATTAACCCTGGATTAGAACATAACCGTAGTTCCCTTGACCGGATCTACAAAATACCAGGGGTCGAAAACCATTGTACCCCAAAACCATGTGCAAACCCATGCACAAAACCATGGGCGTGATTAGTCATGGAAAGAATATAACACGAACCCAACAGTCTCAGGTAGTTCTGAAGAGTGAAGTGCTTTATCATTCCGAGGATTGGATTGTGGACACATTGGTCGAAAGCCTATAAAAGTAATCAATGCAAGCATATATATGTATATCATCGCTGAGGTGGGCATTCCCATACTCAAATCAAAACTAACTAAATTTTCTGGTATAGAAATTATTTAAAATTACATCAATAGTAGACACAGTATGGACGCAGCCATATGTCATAAGTAGTCTATTGTATCATGAATAATAAAACTCCTCGCAGCCTGAATGGTGGAAACTAGATCCAGGGTCTTGATTTCCGCTTCCTGAACTAGTATGATTCTATCCATGTGATTTAATGTGTCGAAGTCGAACATGGTAGAAACCACTTGATTACTAGTCAATGATGTGAATTGTTAACAAGTGTGAGAAAAACCACCAATAATTAAAATGGCTCTCAAAGTACTCAATACAATCGACAAATTGTGAATGAATTATTTGCAGTTGAACACTTCACGGAATCATTCGATCGAAGTTCAATGATGCAACCTATCGTCGAAGGCGAGAAACCTACCATTAGGGCATGCAGATCCCAAGTTATTAATAGGATTCTAGATCAATTTTCTAGATGATGAGCCGTCATCGATAAAAAGCGACCCATCGTAGGAAAGCCCACGACATGAAACCATTAGATCAAGTTTTGAAGAAATTTTTGCAAGAACTGACTCAGGGATGGTCAATGCGAATGGAGACAAATGTTTGCAATGAATGGTTTTAGTTGAACTGTCTCTTGAACACATAACAACACTGTAGATGGTTTGGTAATTATTGACCTAAAGCTAATACCGAGAAACTGGCTGAAGACTTTAAATGTTGTTTGATTAACTATTATACAAAGGATTTTTCCAACCCAGGTACAAGTGTGAAAAAAAGTGTTGTGATTGCTTTTAAAACAAGGGTGACAATTGGATTCCTTTTCTCTTTTTTCCCCCACCATTTATGGCAAGTACCTCTTTATTTTTGACAAGCTTGAGGAGGATAACATTTGCTTGTTTTGTAAGCTCATCCTTTGGATGAGTCTAGCTTAGTATTAAAATTGAACCCTAAGAAGGAGTGGTTCGTTCCTATTCTGATCCAAGTGGATATTGGTGGCCACCCACCTATTCCACTTGGGGCCCCACCATTGTCTCTTTCATTTTTTCACAACTTACTATTTTTAGCAGTTTTTCGGGTCCTAAACTTCCAGAGCCGTTTTAAGGCCCCAAACGGAGATAGTATGCCAAAGTTACTCCCAGGGAAATTGAAACACTAATTTACCCAAACGGGGCCCATAGTTTTGGCGCTTCATCTCCTAGGGTTAGGTTTTTGGACGTTTAGATTTCTCCCTTGTTTCTCCATAATAAATAGGCCCTCGAGCCTCATTGTAACATAGTTTATAGATCTATAGTTTCCACATCTCTTCTTAGAGATTCACTACCAGCACCCTAGCTATTTTATTTCCTTCATGTTTGTAAGCATATTTCTATGATTTGATATTAATGAAATGAAGCCTTATTTCCGTTGTATTTCTATTTTTATGGTTATTTTTGTATTCTGTTGCGTTCCTGCATAAATCTAGATCAATGGTATCAAAGTGGTCTGATTTTTCTCAATCCTTCTTTGCATGTCCCCAACGAGGTCGGCGTATAAGGAGTTAGGGCTCGATCTGGTGGAACCTTTGCAAGATCAGCCTTGAAAACCCTGACATACACCCATGGGGGACGAAAATAAATATGAGGGTGCAGGAGATCCTATCAAAATATTGCTTGAGGAGGCCCTCGAAAAACAAAGGAATGCGATGATGGATAACTTTTTCCAGATCCTTCACCGACAGCCCACCGGCGGTGCATCTGCATCCAGCAGCCACTCTCGAGGCGCGACTCCCTTTAAGGTACAAGTAAACTTTGACATTCCCATATTTGAGGGTCCAATAGATGCAGATGTCATAGATATATGGTTGAATATATTAGAAGGATATTTTTTGATTCATGACTTTTTCGACCGGGAGAAGATTATTTTTGCACTCCTCAAATCTACCCCCCATGTCAAGGATTGGTGGGAAACCTATTGTGACAAAAAGGATGATATAGAACCCTCTCTGCTCTCAACCGTACCCACTTGGAATTCTTTCTGAGATTCCATCAAGGAACAATACTATCCTGTGGGGAGCTATGAGGACAAGTACATACAATGGACCACGCTGTGGCAATAAAGGGATCAAGATGTGCATGAGCTAACGAATCTGTTCCATACACTGCGCACAAAGTTGGGTATCAAAGATTCAGAAAAACATTTGGTGCTAAATTATCGTGGTTGTCTGCATAGATACATTCAGGAGGAAATGGAGTTCCTCGACATCTCCTCACTTGGTACGGCATACCAGTATGCTGCCAAGATTGAGCAGAAATTCAAACAGAAGAAGCGAGACTTTGGATCTGCAAATCAAAAGCAAGGGAAAGGTGCCCCCAAACCACAGAACAAAGGACAAAGCTAAGGCATGGTGGCCTAATACAACCTGCCAAAGACACAAGAAAAGAACAACATCGCGAAGCCAAAGAAGGACACGGGAAAGTGGTGTGAGTTCCATAAGAGCTCCACTCACAACACATGTGAGTGTCGGGCCAAGCAGTCGCTGGTGGCTGAGATGAGGGCGTCTGAATCAGATGCATGCTCCAACTCTAAATCAGAACCTGACAAGGGGAATGACAAAGGGAAGAAGATTATTGATGCAGAGCCCAAGGCCATTGGTGCTAAGATGAGGGCGTCTGAATCAGATGCATGCTCCAACTCTGAATCAGAACCTGACAAGGGGAATGACAAAGGGAAGCAGATTATTGATGCAGAGCCCAACGCCACTTTTTCCACTATGAAGATCCAGAAGGAGGAACCAGAATATCAAGAGAAGGCAAAGTGTCTCTTCCGCTCCTAGATGTGGGTAAAGGGTTCCCCGTTACGGTTCATTGTCGAAAATGGGAGCCAAAAGAACCTCATTTCGGCAAATGTCATGAAGTAGTTGTGCTTGCCGACCACAACGCAACCACAACCATACACCATCAAGTGGCTTCACCAAGGATGGGATCTCCACGTCAGCCAGCAGTGTCGCCTTCCCTATAGCATCAAGCCCTTCACGGATGAGGTATTGTGTGACATTGCTCCTATTGATGTTTCTGATGTATTATTAGGCCAACCATACTTGTGGAAGCGACATGATGTGTATGAGTCCCAGCCTCGCACTGTTATTGTTACTTTGGGAAATAAATTGTACATAATACCAGAGGTACCACTGCCTCCCACTATCTCTTTGGTTACTGCAAAACAATGCAGTAAGCTCATTTCCCAAACCAGGAAATTGGTTTTCCTAATGATCCGCCCCCAGGGCAAGAAGAATATTTTTGCCACAACCTCCAGACATGGCTCCTTTGCACGACAACAACAAATGGACAAGGTTTCGGAGGAGTATGGGGACATCTTCACCTCCCCCACAGGGGTGCCTCTACACTGTCAGGTCAAGAATGCCATTGACTTGACCCCATGTGCGCCGCTACCCAATGGACCGATATATAGGCGCTTTGTTCTGGAGAATGATGAAACCAAGAGGTAGATTCAAGAGCTGCTACAGAAAGGTCACATTCGGAAAAGTTCATCGCCCTGTGGGAGCCTGAACGTGTTGATACAGAAGAAGGATGGGACTTGGAGACTTTGTATTGACTATCGGGCGTTGAAAAGTATCACTGTCTGGAATAGGTACCCGATCCCACGGATTGATGACCTTCTGGACCAACTCAAAGGGGAAAAATATTTCAGTAAGATCGACTTGAAGTCTGAGTATCACTAGGTACCAATTGAACCCTCTGATGTGTGGAAGACTGCCTTCAAAGCCAAGGAGGGCCTTTTCGAATGGCTCGTCATGCCTTTCGGATTGATAAATTCTCCCGCAACCTTCATGAGGCTAATGGATGACATCTTGCGTCCATTCACCAACTCATTTGTAGTGGTATACTTGGATGAAATTTTGATCTTCAGCCAGACTTGGGAAGAGCACCTCCACCACATCCAAGAAGTCCTCCAAACACTGCGGCAACACAAGTTGTGTGCCAATTTGGAGAAGTGCACTTTTGGCATGACCCAGGTTCAATATCTGGGATACATTATTGATGAAAGGGGGGTGCATGTGGATCCAGCCAAGATCCAATTCATTCGGGATTGGCCAGCCCCAACCACCCTAACAGAGCTTTACAGCTTTCTGGTTCTTGCTAATTTCTACCGCAGATTCATGTTTGGATTCTCTCATATCAGTTGGCCCTTGATTCAAGTCACCAAGGGAGGAGCGAAAGAAAAATTCTGTTGGTCGGAATCTCAAAAGAAGGTGTTCATAGAATTGAAGCATCACCTCTGTTTTGCCCCAGTGCCCACATTACCAGACTTGCAACAACCATTTGAGATAGAGACAGATGCCTCTAATTGTGCTATTGGGGAAGTTCTTACTCAACAGGGGCATCCAGTGGCATATCATAGTGAGACATTATCTGACACAATTCATAAGTATCCCACTTATGACAAAGAAATGTATTCCATTGTGCAGGATTTTCGACAATGGAAGCATTACATTTTGGGGAAGGAGACAATCATCCACACAGACCACCGACCCCTACAGTTCATACAGACACAAGGGAAGTTTCATAACGATCGCCATCAAAAGTAGTCCACATATCTGCAACAATTTCATTTTAACATCAAGTATAAGAAGGGTAGCACCAATAATGTTGCAGACTGCCTCAGTCGACCACCGATCGTGGCCATAACCACAATTCTCAACTCTTGTGGGCATGAGACTTTTGATTAGCTGCTTCTCTACAAGAGCAATCAAGAATTAAGCTACACATACAAGGCACTCTTGGGGGGTATGCAAGTTCCAAATTTTCACCTCTAATATGCACTATTATGTCACGTGGGACACCTTTGTGTTCCTTAAGCAAGCGTGCCAAGATCATATGGGAAGTGCACTATAGTCGAGTCGCTGGGAATTTTAAGGTCAAGAAAATAGTGGCAGTACTGTAGAAATATTTATATTGGTCGAACCTTCGATAGGATGTCTGGAAGTACATCATATCCTGCACTGCTTGCGCCATTGTCAAACCAACCATCAAGAAGCAAGGGCTCTATACTCCGCTACCTACCCCTAGTCAACCTTGGGAATCCATATCCATGGAATACATGGCAGGCATTCCTTCTACTAAGCATGGAAACAATTGTGTTTTTGTGGTCATCGACAGATTCTCAAAAATGGCCATTATGGCGGCCTGCAAGAAGAATATCACAGCAGAAGTCACTGCTAAACTCTTCTTTGAACGAGTGTGGGTGCACTTTGGGATCCCACATTCTATCATATCAGATCGTGACAGCAGGTTCTTATGCACATTTTGGTCCAGCCTCTGGTCAATGTTGGACACCAAGCTCACCAAGTCCACAGCTTTCCATCCCAAAACTGATGGCCAAACAGAGGTCGTCAACAGGATGATTGTACACATTTTTTGCATGTACAATTCAAAGCATCCACACACATGGGATGAGAGCCTTCCCTATGTACAAAACAGTTATAACTTGGCTCTCCACAGCTCAACCGGCCATAGCCCCTTTCAGGTGGGCTTGGGATTCCAGTCACTATGTCCCATTGATGTAGCCATTTGTAGCTACTCAGGCCAATTCAGCTCATGTCCAGTCTGAAGCTGACAAAGCAAACAACTTCATCGAGCACATTTAGCACATACGCTAACATGTTCATGACATATTGCACAAAGCCAATGCTAAGTATAAGCAACAACATGATCAACATCAGGTGCCACACAACTTCTAGGTGGGCAAAAAAGTGTGGCTACATTTGCAGAAGGAGCGCCTCAATGGACCCCACCGCAAGATTTTCCCGCTTCGATATGGCTCATACACCATCACCAAGGCTGTAGGGAACAATGCCTTCAAGCTCAGTATTCCACCATTCCTTGGTCTGCACCCAGTATTCAACGTAGACCACCTTCGTTCCTACTTCCCACCTCTATTAGACACCTCTGACATTGCAAAAGAACTCACACCAAAAGAGTTAAACCCAGACTGCATGGAACAGGCCACCACAGACTGTATCATGGACATGCAAATCAAGAACACTCGCCAACAGAAGATCCAACTGTATCGAGTTATCAAAGCTGGCCAACTCCTGCACCAAGGCAAGTGGTTCACCAGGGACCAAGTTCAACAGAAGTTTCCTCATCTCATGGAGGAACTCAACACAATGGGGACCATTACTTCCTAAGGGGGGAGGAATGATCCAGGTGGATATTGGTGGCCACCTGCCTATTCCACTTGGGGACCCACCATTGTCTCTTTTAGTTTTTTTCACAACTTACTATTTTTAGTATTTTTTCAGGTCCTAAACTTCCGGAGCCATTTTGAGGCCCCAAACAGAGATAGTATGCCGAAGTTACGTCCCCGGGAAGTTGAAACACCAATTTACCCAAACAAGGCCCATAGGTTTGGCGCTTCATCTCCTAGGGGTAGGTTTTTGGATGTTTAGAGTTCTCCATTGTTTCTCCATAATAAATAGGCCCTCGAGCCTCATTGTAACACAGTTCAGAGGTCTGTAGTCGCCAAATCTCTTCTCATAGATTCGCTACCAACACCCTAGCTATTTTATTTCCATGATGTGTGTAAGCATATTTCTTTGATTTTATATTAATGAAATGAAGCCTTATTTCCGCTGTATTTCTATGTTTATGGTCATTTCTGTATTCTGTTGCATTCCTGCATAAATTCGGATCATATTCGTAATCAATAGGTCCTTTACTGTTAAATTTTAACGAGTCCAGTATAGGAGAAACTCGATGTTTTCAGTTTTAGGGAGTCAGAAGAAAAACATAAGTAAACTCTGTGGTTGTAATTTTTCGTAAATTTAGTCTCTCAAGCTCGAAAAGGGATAAAATAATGCAGGAGAGAACTCTATTGACCATGATTAGTCAATGTATACATTTTTCGTAAATAGCCCATTTCAGTCTGGAAAAGGGGTGAACATATACTGAAGGGATGACTGTTCATTTCCTTTAACGAGTTCGAATAGTCAAGTACTCGACGATATTTTCATATTTAGAGAGTTTGAAAAGGGCTTAAAAGATAACTTCAGGGTTTTTCTTTTTCGTAATTTTCAAGAGCCCGAAAAAGTGATAAAAGTATACTCATCATCAAAATAATTATTTTTCACCAAAAACCTGTAATCTGTACAAAAACTCAAAAAATTAAACATACCTACTCCAAAGAAGTAAAAATATTGAAAAATAGCCTTTTTAAGTGAAAAATAAATAAAATATCATATTTCATTCATTCAAAAACTATAAAAAGGAGTCTAACAAAGCCATTCATACCTTTTATCTTCAGAGCAGTAAATTGAGAGCTTTTGGTACAAAAAAATCGAATTTGATAATGATAGAACCGACCGCTCAAACGTAATTCGTCAAACCAGGTAATCCACAACACTCTTCTCTTCATTTCTATCCAATTAAATTCTCTTTTTTGGCTTTAAATTCATTTCTTGGGGAGAAATTATGTTCAAAATTAGGCTCTCAGGGGTCCGCAGGTTATGCACATGTTACCTGCAGACACCGATAATTTTCTAAAAGGAAAATTATCGGGCTACCGCGGTTTTTTTTGGGAGCCTGTGCGGACATTCGCACTGTCTCTGCACAAAAAATGCAAAGGTGTCGTGACAGATTTAAAATTAATAAATTCTCTCAAAAATGGTTAAATTTTCCCACTCAAATAGTTTCTAACCTTCAAATGTGTCCATTTGTAGACTATTTCACCATAATAGAGTGGAGAGAACGTGAGCATGAAGATACACACAATGAAGCCATGAATAATCCTCAAACAATGTGAGTGCTTAAAAATTGTGGTTTGTATAAGTTCTGGTTGATTCAAGGTATGAGAGCACAGGTGGAGCTGATGACATGGTTAGTGAACAAATGGGATGTTCAAAATCAGTGCTTTATCATTGGCGACCATTGGCTCAAAATCGAGCTCAGAGATATTTACTTTTTCACTGGATTGTCCAAAAAATGAAAAAACATATCCTTGTTTGGATCTAGACAGGGTGGCCTACCCATTGCTAGTTAGAAACAAGAATTTTTTAGTGATGTAGCAGATCCAAAGGATAATTGCATAGACATAAAGACAATCTTGCGACTAGATCTTAAAGTGATTGCATCCACAGTAACCAGGCTGTGTGGAAGTGCGGCTCCACATGTAGCCACTAAATCTCAAATGCAGACCATGGTAGAGTAGTTCAGAGGCACCATTTTCAACTGGTGTGAAGGGGTATTGGCCAACATGAAAGGACAACTAACCAGAGCAAAGAACTCAAAGTTTAAAAACTTTGGTTATGGCACCATTTTTATTTCCTTTGCTTTGGAGAGAATTCCACTTCTTGCCCCTTTATTTATCCCAATGGATCATGGGGAGCCTAGAGAACCTCGTATGGTACGTTGGGTTGCATTAATGGGCCGCCATGGTGGCGACGGCAGTTCAGTGGTTTGGTTCACTCCGGCGTACTTTATGTGGTTGTAGAATCAAGTCTTCACCATTGAAGACTTCCCGTATGCAGGTATAGATTTCAGAGGTGATATTGAGATGTCCTTGCCTCCAGGGATGTATAAATTATATAACTTATGTGTTATATGTCCGAGATTCTCCTGATCTCACACTATTTTAACTTCATGCAAAATACAGAATCTATTCCACCATTCATCATTTGCGGATATTAAATCAAGATTGCAATGCACGCATGAAACAATAAAAATTCACACACATTAACACAGTTTTTTAACGGGAAAGCCTGAAGCTAAAAACCCCAACTATATGTATATAATATATGCCATATATATCATGTAAAAATCCTCATACAAAGCTGATCATATCAAGCTCTCATTACAATACAATTGCTACACACTAATCAAGAACAATCAGCAAAAATATGCACTGATTTTTGCCCTCCTTATAGCCTGCCTCTACTGTGTAATCCATGTTGAAGAATGGCTTTGGATGAGTTTTAATTTCTCCAGCCTTGCTCATGCAATCCTCATTGGCATCTCCAATGAATGTGTGGTGCATGCAATGCAACACTATAGTCACAACTGATATTCACACTTGCTCTTTCACCAATCTCTCCACTGAGTCTCCACTGATCTGTTATGCATTGTAGTTAACTGTTGTCTTTGTCCAGTTAAATAATGAGTTATTATTTAGTGAATTAATTTAACAAATTAATTCACTCAAATCCACTGAAAGTATCAATCAGTTAGAAATAGACACAATCAGTTCAACTGAGTTTAACTCCACACAAGTGTAGTTAAACTAGAAACCAACTCCACCAACTACTTCTCCAACTCCACCAAACTCTGCCACTTGAGTTCTAACTAAAGTCCTCTATGCATGAACCACCAGTAGCTCTAGGAATTGTGTAATTCCTTCATATATTTGATCTGAACAGTTTTTTAACTGAATTTCAGTGCTCCAAGAGAATAACATAGTGTTTAGAGTCCAAATATTATTAAGAGCTAATAATATCCGACATGTCTATTTTTAGACTGGCAGTCTAAAAATAGACTTCGCCCAAAATGTCTAAAAATAGAAGTCCATCTATTTTTCCAACTTGACCAACCATCCACAAATAGCATCCTGCAACTCATAGAATATGATTGACATGTCTAAAAATAGACTTTGCTCCAAAAATAGCCTGTGGGGCCCACTTAGTGAAGGCGACTCTTTTCACTAAGCTCATCATCTTGTTGAAACTCAACACTCCCTCTCGACAAGATAGGGATTATCTACCACCCTGATCCTGTCTCTATGGTATTTGAATTTCCTCCTGGTGAGCGCCTTTGTCAGAATATCTACATCCTGATCATCTACAGGAATGTAAGAAAGCAACATGATCCTCTGCTGCACACAATCTCTGATATGATGGTATTGGATGTCAATATGTTTATATCTATCATTAAATCTTGGATTAACCAAGAGTTTAATGCAACTCTGATTATCAAAATATATCACAGTAAGATCTAAATGAGAACCGAACAAACCAACCAGGATCTTCCTCATCCATATAGCCTCGCATACATCCAAACTTGCTGCCATGTACTCGGCCTCCACTGAAATGAGTGCCATGGATCTTTGTTTCCTGTTGTACCAAGAAACTGTTGTAGATCTAATACTGAAAATCCCTCCAGATGTGCTCTTTATGTCCGTTGGGCTTCCTGCCCAATCTGCATCTGTGAAGCCATGCAGCTTCACCTCATTTGACTGTCTATACCACAATCCATACTCAGATGTGCCCCTGAGATACCTCAAGACATGCTTGTCTGCCTTCCGAAAGATCTTGGTAGGCTTCACCATCGCTTTTGAAAGATGGTTCACATCATAGCATATGTCTGGTCGTGTATTGACTAAATACATGAGTGAACCAACCAAGTGTCGATAAACAGTGGAATCCACTACCTCTGCCGATGTATTATCCTACTTCCTCCAACCACCAGGAAGAGGAGTGTCGATAGGCTTGCAGCCTTGCATGTGAAACTTCTCTAGTATCTCCTAGGCATACTTCCCTTGAGACACAAACAGTTCACCTTTCCGCTTCCAAATTTCCAATCCCAGGAAGGAGGCCCAAGTCCTTCATCTCGAACTCCTTTGCAAGATCCGCCTTGCATGAGTGTATCAACAGTTCATCACCCGTTAGTATTAAATCATCTACATAAAGCACAATGATCAAAAGCTTACCCTCCACCACAATTTGGTATAGGTTTGGATCCTCCTACCTCTTGGCGAAACCAAGTCCGGTTACATAACTGTCTATCCGTGTGTACCAAGCACAAGGTGCTTGTTTCAGCCCATATAGCGCTCTTTTG
Source organism: Pinus albicaulis (assembly GCA_034641835.2). Lineage (NCBI taxonomy): Eukaryota > Viridiplantae > Streptophyta > Pinopsida > Pinales > Pinaceae > Pinus > Pinus albicaulis. Next base: position 74,071 of record JAXQQM020071767.1, read on the forward strand.
AGCCTACACACATGCGACTCGTTGCTGAAGATTTCGAATCCTTCAGGCTGCTCAATGTACACCTCTTCCTCAATGATTTTGTTAAGGAACGCAGTCTTCACATCCATCTGATGAATGTGCCAACCCATCTGTGCTGACAGAGCAAGGATGGTTCGTATGGAATAATACCTTGCGACAGGTGCAAAGGTTTCTTCATAGTCAATCCCCTCGATCTGTGAGAAGCCCCGGGCAACAAATCTTGACTTATACTTCTCAACGCTCCCATCAACAGCTTGCTTCAATTTGTAGATCCATCTCGAACCTACCATTGATTTCCCTTCTGACCTTGGGACAATCTCCCATGCACTGTTTCTGACAATCGAATCATACTCTTCCACCATGGCATCTACCCATACGGGATCCTCCACAGCTTCCTCAAAAGAGAATTGCTCCATCATGATACACTTGCTCATCAGAGCCATGTATCCAGTAAATCGTTCAGGTGACTGTCTCTGTCTGCGCTGTGATGTAGGAACTCCTACATTCTGCACTGCATCAAGATTCAGTCGCTCAGCTTCTGTAGTGCGCTTCTGCACTCTGATGTTTGGTGCTACATGAGTGGTTTCTTCCACTCCATGAACCTCCTCTTGTGGCTGATCCAGATCTTGAGGCTCATCTTTAGGAACAAGTAGCTCCTCCTCTGCATGCAAGTGTAGCTCCCTCTCAAGCGACAACTTCATGGCTTTCTCCTCATGAAATTTGATATCTCGTCGCACGACAATCATCCGACTGTCTGGAAAATACACATGATAATTGTGGGGTGTTTCTGTGTACCCCACAAATATCCCAACCTCTGCGGTTGGCTCCAGCGTCTTCTTGGCATCCTTTGTCACATGAATGTAAACAGGTGAGCCAAAAATCTTCAAATGAGAAATATCAGGCTTCTTACCAGAAAACGCCCTTCGGGTGTACTCATGCCAAGTACTCTATGAGGACAACGGTTTTGCACATAAACCGCAGTGTTGCATGCCTCAGCCCAAAAGTGTATGGGAAGGCCTTGATCATGCATCATCACCCGTGCAGCACCCACGATCGTTCTGTTCTTCCTCTCAGCGACCCCATTTTGTTGTGGGTTATGAGGCGCTATGAGTTCTCTTTGAATTCCTTCTTTGCTACAGAAGTCTTTGAATTCACCAGAGATGTATTCACCACCATTATCGCTCTGGAGAGCTTTCACTTGCTTCCCCGAATCTTTCTCAACCAACACCTTAAACTCACAGAACTTTGAGTATGTCTCACTCTTCTTCTGCATGAAGAAGATCCATCACTTATGAGAAAAGTGGTCAACAAATATCACATAATACAGGTGCTTTGCTGCTGAAGCAACCGAGAAAGGTCCACACACGTCTGTGTGAATTATCTCAAGGATTGTCGAAGCACGACTATCCTTCTCATGAAAAGTGGTCTTCACAAATTTTCCCAAAGTACATCCCTTGCACTGATCTGACTACGCAAGTGTACCTTTGGGAAGCCCGGTAGAAATCTGCTGCAAAATTTTCAAAGCGCCATGGTGAAGATGGCCCAATCTCCTGTGCCACAATTCGCCCTCATCTCGGCTCACCACTCCTTATTCTTTTCCTGCCATTGCAGTGCAGCAATCTACCTGCAATTGATTAAGATTCTTAACTCTAATCCCTATCCTCCTGGTTTGACCAGTTTTTTTATGGCGCAGAAAATATTTTCCCTCTCTAAAAACAACATCATAACCCTTGTCTTCCAGCATCACCATGGAGATCAGATTCTTCTTCAATCCTGGAACTTGCATGACATCCTTCAAGATGAAAGGTTTATTGGACTCCCTCTCAAAGGAAATGGTCTCGATACCAGTCGCACTGTATCTATCATCATCGTGCATCTCGATGTGCACTCCAAGATCCTTTTCCTCCAGATCACTAAACAAATATTTGTCTCCAGTCATATGGAAAGACGCACCACTGTCAAAAAACCACACCGATCCCATCACACTTGAAACCAAGCATGCGATCAAAGAAAATTCGAGCTCAAAATACGAGGCTAAGGCCTCTCCTACTGCAGAACCAACAGCGCTCTTATTCTTCTTCTTCTGTGGGCAATTAGTGGCGAAATGCCCGCGCTGGTGACAGTGAAAACACTTCACCTTGGACAAATCATGCTTCTTGCCTTTAGCTTCAGATTTCGAAGATTTCTTCCCTTTTCCTTTCCGAACTTTGGTATCCAAAGCGCAATTTTCTTCATCTTCATTCTTCGATGAAGATCCATCCCTAGTACCCCGCCTTATCTCCTCCTGCACAAGATCCGACCAAAGTCGCTCCCATCCTGGCAGTTTCTCCCATCCATTGACAGAGTCTTCGTAGCTATGCCAACTCTTCGGAAGCCCAAGGAGAGCCAATCTCACCAAGTCTTCTTCATCAACAGTAACCCCAACACTTCCCAACTCATCCTTACAGTGGACAAACTTCGTGAGGTATTTTGGAATACTGTCGCCTTTCTCCATTTTTATTTTTTTGAGCTTGTGTTTAAGCGCCAACTTCCTCCGGTCACTTATGCTTTGGAACAAGTCTGTCAAAGCCTTCCACATTAAGAATGGAGTGGCTTTCTCATGAAGTCTAGACACAATGTGGTCCTTCACACCTTCCAACAGAATCCTTCGACACTTTTCCACCTTCTTTTGCCATGTGTCTAGTGTGGTTGCATCGCTAGAAGCAGGCTTCAAAATATCAACATCTATGAACTCCTTTAACCCATTATCATCCAGCACCACCTCCATCATGTCCTTCCATGCTATGTAATTTGATTTTCCCTTAAGGAAATACTCCAATCGCAATCCGTTGAAAGACATTTCAATGAATTCTCAACTTCAACACCAGGAAAACACTGTAGCAAATTCGAATTCCACCAGCACAAAACTCAACCTCTTCAATAATTGCAATCTCATCCAATGATCAACATAGCTCTGATACCATGTAGAAATTATATGCACTAAGCATGCATATGTCCTATATTGTCTTGATCTCACACTATTTTAACTTCATGCAAAATATAGAATCTATTCCACCATTCATCATTTGCGGAAATTAAATCAAGATTGCAATGCACACATGAAACAATAAAAATTCACACACATTAAAACAGTTGTTTAACGGGAAAGCTTGAAGCTGAAAACCCAAACTATATGTATATAATATATTTCATAGAGATCATGTAACAATCCTCATACCAAGATGATCATATCAAGCTCTCATTACAATACAATCGCTACACACTAATCAAGAACAATCAGTAAAAATCTGCACTGATTTTTTCCCTCCTGATAGCCTGCCTCTACTGCGCAATCCCTGCTGAAGAATGGCTCTAGATGAGTTTGAATTTCTCCAGCCTTGCTCACGCAATCCTCATTGGCATCTCCAATGAATGTGTGGTGCATGCAATGCAACACTATAGTCACAACTGATAGTCACACCTGCTCTTTCACCAATCTCTCCACTGAGTCTCCACTGATCTGTTCTGCATTGTAGTTAACTGTTGTCTCTGTCCAGTTAAATAATGAGTTATTATTTAGTGAATTAATTTAACTAATTAATTCATTCAACTCCACTGAAAGTATCAATCATTTAGAAATAGACACAATCAGTTCAACTGAGTTTAACTCCACAAGTGTAGTTAAACTAGAAACCAACTCCACCAACTACTTCTCCAACTCCACCAAACTCTACCACTTGAGTTCTAACTGAAGTCCTCCATGCATGAACCACTAGTAGCTCTAGGAATTGCATAATTCCTTCAGCTAGATGATCTGAAAAATCCGTTAACTGAATGTCAGTGCTTCAAGAGAATAACATAATGTTTAGAGTCCAAATACTATTAAGAGCTAATAATATCCAACATGTCTATTTTTAGATTGGCAGTCTAAAAATAGACTTTGCCCAAAATGTCTAAAAATAGAAGTCCATCTATTTTTCCAACTTTACCAACCATCCACAAATAGCATCTTGCAACTCATAGAATATGATCGACATGTCTAAAAATAGACATAGTCTAAAAATAGACTTTGCACCAAAAATAGCCTGCGGGGCCCACTTAGTGAAGGCGACTCTTTTCACTAAGCTCATCATATTGTTGAATCTCAACAAGGGACACAATGGGACAAATTAGGCAAGAGAATCATTTTAATGTGTTTTAAATCTAATTTTATTTGTTTTTTATCGTCAAATACTGATAACAAAATTTTAAATGCAGTTGTTGGTCCATGACGACCAGCTACACTCCACCGCTTTGAAAGGCGGCAAGAAAAGCCTATAGTGCCACCACAGGATCAGGCAGTAGATATCCTAACTGATATGGAACACAACCTGGAGAGGTTCACCATAGATATTCCCGAGACAGGTTTAAATGACATTCCACTCCATCTTCAAAGACATGTTACAAGTGTACCAGGACAGTTTAGGAGAATTTTGAGCAAGGTGGTGCGTGCCATAGTCTATTACCATGATCATCATCACGGATAGTGGATGAACATTGTGGATTGACATATTTGTTTTTTGTATCAGCATCTATCAGATCATAAGGTGTTTAAACCTATGATCTTAGATGAGGTAATATTTTTTGAAAACAAACCTATCTATGATATTACTACTTCCTCTGCTTGTTCAACATGTATCGAATGTTCTTTTGTTTTACTGTTTTACAGTTGAAAATGTCTATTTAAAACACGATTAGCTAATGCATCAGCCAATGTGTTTAAATTTCTTGAAATGTGTTGATGTAATCAAACTGTCGTTCCAAGAGACGAACCTTCAAAAATAATCTCAATAACACTGGATTTTTAATTGTGTATACTATGTTTAAATGTAATACAATTAGTTATGATTCTAACCTAATGATCAAACATCGAATACCAAATGAAATGGCATCATATATGTTATCACCCAAAAAAAAAAAAAATCAAAACATCATTGTAATATTCCTAATTAGCCCAAGCTAATATGGATATTCAATTTTTTATTGTTTTTCATGCTTATGAATAAAATTGTAAAGGAGGACCAATAATGACTCCTAAACATCAAAATAAATCAATGCTCAATGTGAAACAAGCTAAATTTGAGATACTTTCATAAACACACTTAAGTGTGAATGAGGCTGGAACAATTGATTGGGTCAACATGACCAAATCAACAACATTGTCTAGGTGCAATGTATCTCCAAAAGGCACAGCGCAGCCCATGTTGGAAGCCACTCATGTGAATGAGGCTAATTCATCAAGATGGTTTAGGGTTTGGAAAGGTTCCCACATTATAAAAGAAGGATGAGGACACCAAGAGAGGGGTTAATCATTTGATATTGCTGAAGGTATTGTCTGTTTAGACAAACCCCATTCTCTAGCTGTTTAGTTGAGAATAGTGTTGTTTAGCACTTGGGTGTTCCTGGTTGGGAATCCCACCTCCTTTCTTGAGTAGCTCTTGGAGGAGACTTGTTCTATCTTGTCCACTATCACGCTTTGGCCAAGCTTCATCTTCCAACCACAATTCAGATCTTGTTGAGGGTTTGATTTTTTTTAAGATGCAGCAGTGGAAGCTAGATCTATTCAGATCTAGGAAAATCTAGTGTCGCTTCAAGGTGAGTGTGTCTTTTAACCTCCTGGAAGAGTGTATTGGATCATCAGGGCTGCATTTTCAGATCAAGGCATCAGGCCTAATCACTATTGAAGCTAACAGCACAGTTTTCCCTTCCATACTGCGTTATCTACAAGAGTAAAGTTGCAGGGTGTTTTGACTGCTATTTGGAGGAGATATCTCCGGTGATAGGATTCTCCCTTTCACTGTGGTGATCCATGGATTGGCCAACCAATCCATGTTTGTTTCAGATATGATTTAATTTTATATTTATTTACTTCATAATTTCTGAATATTGTTGCTGACTTGTAATTCTAGATCTCATATCTACTCCTGCACCTTCATGTTTTGATCAAAACCCCAAGGGGAAATTGTAGAGGAACTCATCTAGTGTACAGGTCTGATATAGATCCATATTTTTGTACACAGATTTTTTCTAGATATGAAATGTAATATTCAGTTGCTTCAGCCTATAAAATAACGTTTTCAAGCTTTGCAGTCTCATCTTGTTGTTGCAGCACCTCAATCTTGAGGGTTTCTTCATGTGATTCTTTTGTTTACCGATTGTAAATTGTATAAACCATGATATAGATATGATTTAGTGAATTACATACCATATTTCATCCATCACTTTCAGAAAATCACGCTGCCTGTGCTTCAGTAATTTCTTCATACCACAAGTCATGGGGATTGGGCATTTTTGAGCTATATCAGGAGTGGTAGATCTGTTTAACATAGCTAGAGTCATTTTTTTGGGATGAAATTTGACATGTAAGTATATTATGACCTAAGATACGAGATCCCACCATCACTTTCCCCTATTTTTACGCTCATATCTGAAATTAACCTTTTTAGTGCAAAAATTGTTGCTTTCCCCCAACTTTTGGCTCATAAAATGAAGTAATTTTTTTTTTGTAGCTTGGAATTATGGCTATGTGTTTTTAACATGTCATATGAGCTTACTTGACATTTTATATCCATTTTTGTGTTTATAAATTGCTACAGTCCCTCATTGGGGCATTTATCAAGCCATACTAGGTGTGGGAGGCCAGTTTGCCCCATCTAGAAGGATTTTCTTTTGATATCATCTTGGATTTAGGACTTAGATAATCAGATATAAGGAATCCAAGTGCTGGTTTCAAATCTTGTAGCAGCCATTCCTGGAAAATGCATTTTCCAGTTGTGCCTTGCTAACAGTTCCCATTTTGGGATATAGTGGTATCTGTTAGTCATCAGTATTTTTCACGTATTGGTGATGACTAGTTGTAACAGCCAAGTTTTCTAGCATATGATCAAAAAAATTTCAAATTTTCCAGCTGGAAAACACCCATAAACTTTTTTTTTCCTTCTTACCTTTCAGTCCGCCCATGACGAGATGAAACCTCATTATCAAGTTCTACCTAGCCTCAGCCATACTAGTTTTCCCATCAACTCTAAAGAAACAATCCAAATCTGTCCAAAAATTCTCCCCTAATTGAGGAAGTGGCGCTTTAGGAATTTCTCCCTTGGAAAACTATCCTAAAGCCAAAGAACCTCCATCTGCTATAGACCAGTCATAACAGACCTTCCCATTCTGCAAATAAAATTGGTTACAGCCATAGGTTGCGCCACTAATACACCCTCAAGTCTCAACAATACATGGACCATAAGTCAAACTAATTCTAGGTGTTTTTATAGTGTTTTAATGGATCTTTCAAGGACAGAGGCATACCAGCATCTCAGAAGACAATATTTGGCTCCACATGAGAAGACAGCTGCTTCTCAATGTGATCTTGAGCCTGGGATGCAGCCAAAGAGCAAAGAGTTTTTCATTAAGCTCTTGCGATCACATTCAAAGCCTGAAAGGACAGTGAAAGGAAAAATAGCACTGTCAAAGGGCTGATGATATGACATGACTGAAGAACCTCCTTCATCTACAAGCAGAGGGTTGAGAGCGCCTCCTTCATCTATAAGCAGAGGGAAGATGGACAAAGTTTGCTTTTAAGAGTTGCACTGATTGTAAGACAAATTTTGGTTATAGTGAGACAGCATTTAAGGGTTTCTGAAGTAAAATGATGATTAAAGGCAGAGGCAAAACAGTGGGCTTTAAAAATTATTTGCATAAGTTCACTATTATTTAAGTTACAATGTGAAGCTAACAGGTTCATCATCATTGAAGAAATATTATGAAAGAATATAGTCAAAGAAGTCAAAGTGTCTTGGTCACAAACTGACCTCTGCCATAACGAACAAGGGAAACCACTAAGAGTGATCACTGCTTTTCAAAAGGTACTATCCTTCCTATTCATAGAAAACTTTCTTTCAAAATTACTCATCATACTGGACAGGAGGCGATTTGAGCTTAGTTTTCCCATAAATGCATTGCAAATAAATACACAAGCTCACAAATATGTAAGAAAGATTATGGCATGAGTTTCAAGATTCAACAATAATTAGAACCAATAATGGAGGCCACTATCACAAATGAAGGCATTCTCCTTATGAAAATAGGTCAAAAGTACCTTGCTGATGCAGTTTAAGTAGAGAAGAATTTTTCAGAAAAAAATGCCCTCTTGATGGACAGATGATTGTAAAACTCAGGTGAATACAACTAGGCCTCAATCACAGTTAAAGAGAAACATCATTTGGAGGATATCTCTACAGTCCCTATATGGGTTCAAAAAAAATTTCCCTCTCACAAGCAGATATGATCATAAGGAACAGAAGTTGCCAATCAAGTCTTAAAGAGATAGGCCATCTTCTTGCAAATGGAAAAGGATGCTTCATCAATCATTCGTGTATTGTTGAGTGGATTTTCCATGTTGAAAATATCACTAAAGGGTCAGCAGTGGCAGAGGTTACTTTTCAAATATGTAAACACAATGAACAGAGTTTCACCTTTGGAATAATTTTATTATAAGAGGAAAAGAGTCATAGCTATTACAACTGTTCAATTAGTATACACAGACCTTTTCACCAATGCTATTCAAAATGTGGGCCCTTCTTAACACATTCAAAATCATTTTGTTTCCTTTTTAAATGGAAAAAGGCAGTGGTTTAAAGAGAGAAGTCTTCCAAACCCTCACAAATTCAATTCAAGGGTAGTTGGCTTCTTTGCGTTCAAAAGGATAAAGGGACCGTTGCAAGCCCTTGTTGAATTCCCAAAAAAAACAAACAACACTCCTCTTGCTGTTCACGAGACCGGAGAAATAATTTTTGAGCAAATTCATAGAGATTTTCAGGCTTAAAGATTATGCGGCGTGCCTGTACAGTTGTGCGGCGTGTTTAGGCACATTTTTACAAAGGAAATACACAGCCATGTGGCGCGCCTGTAGGCGCTGGTCACGTCGGCCCGACAAGTGACCCGACAATTTGTTTTGCGCGGCGCTCTCTCATTCTAAATGTGTCGTGCATGTTCAAGCCATCAAAATGCCTCCAAAGGCCCTGAACACTGCTCCAACTCCTCAAACAATGACGCTCATCGATCTTCGAGGTATTTCATATACCTCCTTAGTATATTCAAAATCATATAAGGGTGATCAATGCTGTGTTATTCGAAAACTAAATCAATGGTGAAAAAATGAAACTCTCGGTGTGAATCAAGAAGATGTGTTAAATGCTTTGAAGAAATTTGTCACTGTGAGAGGTTAGAGGAGTGATTCATTAGTTTCAAGGAAACTAGAGCTGCCCTCAAGGCTGAGATAAAACCATAGTCTTTGTCAGCATTTGTAGTGGAGAAAACAGTGCTTAGGAGGGTTGATAGTTTTGTTTAAAACTCGAATTTTGCTGTGGTTTATGTTTGTTCAAGGTTAACATGGTAAGAATGGTGATTTTTTTTTATTGATGACAAAAACCTGATAAACTGTCCTCAAAAACAGTGTTAGAAGGTGGAGCATTTTTAGAAAGGGGAACTACGGGTTGTAAAGTGAAAACAATATTCCTGATTTCAAATAGCAGTAAGCATTCTATAAGTGTTGTGTCATTTCAAACGTATCCTCTGTGTGTTAAAAAGGGGCAAAAAACCAATGCTTTCTCCTTTACTCCATAAAGAAAACTTTAGTGTGTGAAGTTGTAAATCGCCATTGGGGGGAGTTGTCAGAATCTGTGTGAAGAATAGTGAATACAAGGGCAGTATCTTGATTAGGAGAGGTGTTTGCCTGCTACAAGGCTGTCTTGTTGTCCTCAAAACACCTAGAGCCATGTGACCTTACACTAACACAGAAATCACTTGACTGTGTATGCATTTTGTTTGACTATGCACTTGTCATTATAAATATTGGTTGTTTGGCATACAAAGGGAAGAAAAGACAGTGTTTTGAAGGAGCAGGGACCTAATACCAAAGAAAAAATTTCACACAGCATTTGAAACCAAATTTACCTTGATCAAATAGTGATTGACAGAGAAGGCAGAGTTTTGTTTGAAGAACACATTCTTGAAAAACCTTTTGAGGCAGTTTGGTTTTGTATAAAGCATCCATAACAAGATGCCTCCCAAGTAGGATAGTAGGAGTGGATTGCGTAAGAAATATGAACCTATTTCCACTGAAGAAGTGAATGCACACCCATCAGTCTTGTTCAATTTCCATGAGGTCGGATGCTTAGATTTTGTTAGGGTCCCGTGATTTGGCTGATTGACAAGCCAAATGACAGTGTAACATCGAACCAATCTTTGGAGCCCAAGGACCTAGCCTTCCTGGACTCAGAGAGGGCTCTCTCTATTTGTGCAAGGGATATCTATGTGTTTGCTTATTTATGTTCTAATTTTAGGCTAGTTATGAAGTAAGTTTTTTGGTTTTGGTTTTCAGGTTGAGGGATGAAACTGATCAAAGATATAAGATAGGTAAAAAGATGTCAAATCAACTAGGCTATGGGGTTGAAAAGGTCTAGAAAGCTATCAGACGGTGATACAAGGCTATTGAAGGGCCGATTTGATTCGAGGTAGAAAGGATCTTTGGGCAAAATGGAATAAAATGGACATCAAGTTTGGGAACAACAAAGGATTTCCAGCATAACTAGTTCAATAGTTGACATAAACATGGTAGGGAAAACCATTAATCATGAGAAATGTAACTATAAGCTAATCAATACATAGAAATAAACATTCAAGCCATGCATAGAGATATATAACTCTCTAACTTTGGGAAATGACTATCAGAATTTGGAGAAAAAAACTTAAAAGAGACAAATAACTCAAACCACTATGCCAAAACGCCTAAACACAGTACTTCAAGTTATCGGGCAATTTGAAAACAAGATTGCATAGTCTTAGGCAAAGGGCAAGATCGAAACAATACCTCCTTTGTTCAACAAATGACAATCTAATCAGTCAAAGAGAAATTTCATGGATGAAGCTATGGCTAGCCATTGGTAAGTAGGGCGTACCGTAAATCATACTTAACATGCATAGAACCATAAATGAAATAAGCAACAATATCCTTAAGTTATTACGGAGCAATCAAGAATTCTTTAATGTGACTAAGGAAGAAGAAAACATGGAAGCTATGAAGAAACAGGAAATTTGAGGTGCCTCCAAGGGCATGTCTCAAATTTGTTCTCTACTGATCTATAGCAAGCAAGAAACATGGATTCATGAATGAAAACTAGAAAACAAAACAAAGAAAGAGACACTATACCATTCTACCAAGTCATGGAATCCAACAACAATCCTCTTTCATCATCCAAGAACATCCAAGAGACTATCCAAGAGCCTGAGACAAGTATTTCTTCCAAAGCTTATATGACCATATATTGATTTTATCATCAAGTTCAGCCTTCTATTACAATGAATCCTCTTGGAATATATAGGCCAAAGAGGAGGAAAACCAACCAAGGCAACTAGCTAGCCATTGGTTCAAAATAAATATCTAAACTTGTCCTTGAGGCTTTGCAAAGCCCAAGGCACAAAATATCTCATAAAATATCTAAAAAATGCTAAAAGAATGAATTAAATTGACTTTTCATAACTTCTCATGTGCAAAAATAGCTAAACGCACATGAGGAAAAATCAGTTTTTAAAGGTTCAAATTTTACAAAAATACTCAAAAATTACATCAACAAAAGTTCCCCTGACTTGCCGGCAACTTTTCGCAGCCTTCCTGATGTCAAAACGAGGCTCATGATAGCTCGTTGGAAAGCTCTGAGTGTCTAATTTCTGGAAAAACTTGAATTTTCCCAATATAATGCATGGAAGTCCTCCAAAAATAGGATTGTGTGTAAAAACCCAGAAAATAAACCTTGCTGATAAACGGGGCAGAATGTTGAAAAAGTGAGTGTTTTTTGTATCTTTGGGGGAAAAAACAACTTCAAATGCTCTAAAATTTCTGAGTAGATGCCCCTGAATTTAATGCATCCAATGGTACCACTCTCAAGAGTTGAGGATGCTCCAAACCAAAATGGTGGCGCCCATGATTTTATGCAATTAGGCCCAAAAATGTCAAAAAACAAGATTGTGTCAAAATTCGCTCAATTTTGGTGAGCAAGTCCCTCAAGGATTTTTAGAAACATGTCTAGAATTTCAGGCCAAAATTCCAAGCCTAGAGGAGTCTTTATCCTTTTTTCTCACCGGGCGCCCTCTTTGGGTAGTTTTGAGCCTTTTCTTGGTTTTCTTCTTTGTTGTTTGGCATTCTAGCTTTGGTGAAGAAGTCATGGCCCCTTGCCTAGGAGAGGCAACTAGCACATGCTTTGGAGAATTCTCTTCATGATCCATGTCTTGTATTTGCTTGCCCTCATCAGTGCTTGCTTGAGGGTTGCCTTGTTTGTCTCTGTTACTGCTTTCTTCATGACTGTCATGCTCTTCCCCTGTGTTAGCTGCCAAAATGTTCCTTTTCATCACTGCCTCATTGCCCATTACTTTGCTCTTCATTGGAGGAATTGTGCTTCTGATACTCTTTACTTTCTTACCAAGGCAAACTGATTCAAATGCTGTGTGAGA
>JAXQQM020060271.1:0-45193 GCA_034641835.2 Pinus albicaulis
ATGTTGGGAAAAATACCGAGAGGGGCTGTGAGAATCGCATTTAGGGAAAACAGAAACTTTTTACTTTTTCATGCTCTAAAACCCATACGTTACTTTCTCAAGACAACTAGCGTATACACGCTTGACATACTTCATAAAACTCGCATATAAAACAGATATCTAATTATGCCATTAATTCTTCCCATATATCATTTCATCATTCATTCATTAGATGTTTTATAAACAAGAACATGTGCAGAAGAAATTAACAAACCATCACACATACATCACATAAACACCAGGATTTTAGGTGGAAACCCAAGCTCAGAGAAACCACCGCCTATAGCCACCGTCATATATATTATTATAAAGAGAAAACATCTTACAACATATAAAGCCGGCGCACTTACCAACACGCACCCACATGTGCTCGTTTACTCACCTCTCCCCGGAAGGGAGCTCCAACCCCCTGACTCGTTTACCAGCCTCTCCTGGAAGGGAGCTACGACCCCCTGTTCTCGTTTACCAGCCTCACCTGGAAGGGAGCTACAACCCCATTACTGAAGGCTACAACCCTCAGTACCTCTATGGACCACGTTTCATCAATTTTCACACTAGATCCAACACTTCCTTTAGAACACAACTTGCAGGCCACGTTACATCATATTTTCAGACTGGACCCACTCCATACTTTTAAGCACAATCAAACATGAAACTGATACATATAACTCACTGACAGATATCAGTAAACCATCATAACATATCAGACATTTCTTACCACAGACTTCAGCAAACCCTAGTTTGCATACGCGCTTTCCTTTCTCTGATATCACGTATATACGCGCTTCCGTTCACATCAACCAGCGTATACTTCTGTACAAATTGTAGAATTAATTTCTCTGCCCATACGCGCTTTCTCTTTAGTAAACCCGTGTATGTACGCGCTTCCTCTGTAGCAAACTAGCGTATGGATCTTCAACCATTTCAGAGCTGCATACTTCTTTAGATCAGATATTCAGTTCAGATTTAACTCTTCACTTCAGACAGATGTTCGCCTCATCTCAGATCTAAACATTCAATGAACAGATCTAGAAGATAAAAATACATTTCAGATCTAGATTCCCTTCTTCATCATTTTGTTCATTGGTGCATCATACATTCAGATCTATCATTCAACTGTAACCCTTTCATTCAGATATCCTTCAGAGAGAAGTATTCATTCAAGCTCAGACATCTTGCCCCCACAATCATGATTTTCACAATGAATTTCTTCTCTTTATATAGATTTACCCGTTTCCAATACCATGAGCCAAAACCACATTATTTCCGATGGTATTCCTGGACGGGGTCATTTAGACGAATCATTACCCAATGCAATGGGTCAATACCATGGTGGTTACCCCTGTTTTTTCACTTTATGAGCGCTTTTGCCCATATGCGACTTGGCACGTTATTTCTCGCGTGCATACGCGACTTCTCCTAGATGAATCCGCGTATGCCTTGAGACATACTCTTTTCATCATAGATCTAGCACATACTGAATTCTTTTCTTCATTGCCTTCTGTTCTCACTATAGATACATCAGTTTTACATCATTTCCAAGTCCATCAAGTCAAGAATAACTTCATCAGGTGGATTGCCATCAAGGACAACACATGCCAACAATTTCATCTTCATTCAGTGGGTTGCCATCAAGGACAACACTCTGCATCATATTGCCAAAAATCTCCCCCTTTGGACTTGATGGCAACCACGATGGTGTTTGATCACCACAACAGATAGGTACATTAAGAAACAATGACACCATTCTTTCTCTTCATTCAAACACCATGTCACTCTCCCCCTTTGACATCAAGGGAAAAGGGGGATCAAAACCAACATAATCTCCCCCTTTTCTCCTCATGTGGAAGAAGCGTTCTGCAGATCTGATGTATACTGAAGTGACCAAGCTCCCCCCGAGTTCTTGCTGAATCTTCAAACATATTTTTCAATGAGGTACATGACTCTATGAACTTCCTATCACACAAGACTCATACTTACATAAAATATCCAACAAAGTGGATTTACATATGAGACTCAAGTACCCAACCAAGTGGGTTTACACATTTCAACTCAGCTACCCAACCAAGTGGGTTCAGCTACCCAACCAAGTGGGTTTACAAATTTGACAAGTCCTTACATGACTGAATATTACAATTTTACATCATGGGTCTCAACAAGACCTTTTCATCAAATTACAAAAATGACCATTTAAGACCAACACCAGAAAGTCCTCAAGAAAGAGAACATATTTCAGAACCATAATAATGCCAACAATGCATTATACTCAGCAATGTCACTCTCCTCCTGAAAATGTGCATCCAATGCATCCTTTCCAAATGGCCAAGGCTCCTCCTTAACTTGTGCAACCTGAAACACCTTCAACAGCAAGTCATCAGCAACAAACTCTACATGATCTGTTCATATCTCTGAATCATAAGACTTCCATCTCATCCAACAGATACTCTTCATTAAGTAACAATCCGGGCTCATCCATGATCTTCAATCATAAGTAACCAAGTATTATTTCATCATTGTTTAGAACTGAGAGAATAAGTTGATACAGAGTCAATAATACAGTTATTAACAATCAGACTGATGCTCCCCCTGAACCTCTGCTCCTGATCTTCAGCTGTCATCTCAATTCTCTTATTATAAATACATACGCTACTGTGTCTGTCGGAACTCGCATGTATACGCGACTTTTGTTCGCCTAACTCGCGTATGGAAAGTGAAACATTGAAAACTTCACATTCCTTCATCTCCCCCTGAAGTTGTACTATCTGTACCTGTCTTCTTCATATCAGATGCTTTGTCAGGCAGAAACATAACCAGAAAAGCCAAACAGTACTGCAGAATGCTGACACCAACCAAAAATAGTCAGCAACTATCCATACACGACTTTATGTTCATATACTCGCGTACATACGCGACTGTATACCAGTAAAACCGCGTATCATATTTAATCTTCTGAATTTATGCAGATTTTTTCTTTTGACTGGCAGAGAACACTCCCAGCTTCTGTCTTAGATACTCGAATGCTTCCCTGGGCAGAGGTTTGGTAAAGATATCAGCAACTTGTTCTTTGGAGGGAACATACTCCAACTTCACCTTTTGTTCAAGCACTTGTTCACGTAAGAAGTGATACTTGATGGAAATGTGCTTGGTCTTGGAATGCATAACAGGATTCTTTGAGATACTAATGGCACTTGTATTATCACACATAATGGAGTTGAGTGCAACAAGATGTAGCACGACATATTCGCTTCGCCGTAGATAAGGCAATAGAATTTTTTCTTCGTTAAACCAAGATACAATCCGGGGTCCCATATGTATCAAAAATTCACCACTAGTCCTTTCTCCCCCGATCATCAACACTTCTAGCTCAATCCGCACGTTGTAAGCATGAAGAGTAAGATCAAGATTTTTTGGATACCATAGACCAAAGTCTTGAGTTCCTTGTAGATATTTGAATATTCTTTAACAAATTTCGAAGGTGAGGTTCTTTGGATTAGCTTGGAATCGTCCAACAATCCCAACTGCATGCATAATTTTTGGTCTAGTCCCAGTGAGATAAAGTAGACTTCCTATCATTGATCTGTATTCTGGTTGATTCATTGGGAGAGAATCATCATGAGAACTGAGATTGCATCTGGTTATCATTGGTGTGCTTACAGGTTTGCATTCTTCCATGCCATACTTCTTCAGAATTTGCTTAAGATATTTTGCTTGTGATAGGAATATACCATCTACAGTTTGATGCACTTGCAAGCCAAGAAAGAATGTTAGTTCCCCAAGTAAGGACATTTCAAATTCTTGCTGCATGACAGAAGAAAATTTTTGACTCATAGATTCTTCGTTACTCCCAAAAATGATATCATCAACATATACAACTACAATCAATAGTTTATCATTTTCAAATTTTGTGTATAAGTTGCTATCCGCAGACCCCTTTGAAAATCCTTGTTGATGAAGATATTTGTCAAGACGATAATACCATGCCCTTGGAGCTTGTTTGAGACCATATAGAGCCTTTTTAAGTCTACAAACAAGATTTTCATCATTGCCCAAAATGAATCCTTCCGGTTGTTCTATATATACTTCTTCTTCTAGATCACCATTAAGAAAAGAAGATTTGACATCCATTTGATAAACTTTGATTTGTTGATAACTTGAAAAAGCAAGAAACATTCTTATGGCTTCAAGTCTAGCTACAGGAGCAAAAGTTTCTTCAAATTCTATACCTTCTTGTTGAGTATACCATTTGCAAACCAGTCTAGCTTTGTTTCTTACAACATGTCCATTCTCATTTAACTTGTTCTTGAAAATCCATTTAGTTCCAATGACATTTTTATCATGTGGTCTTGGTACCAATTCCCAAGTGTCATTCTTTTCAATTTGATCAAGCTCTTCATCCATGGCTTGCTTCCAACATTCATCTTTGCTAGCTTGATTGAAATTGTGTGGTTCAATTGTGGATAGAAGTGCCAGATGACTAGAAGATCCCACAAGAGTTCTCCTTGTTCGTACACCTGATTCCTTGTCTCCCAAAATTTGAGATTCAGGATGATTCTTTTGAACATATATGGATGGAGCTTTTTCAGATAGATCATTTTCAGGTTCTTCATTGGATTCACTGCCTATATCATTTCCATCTGATGTAGAAGGCCATATGTCGCTATCATATTCTTTTGTTGTTTGTTTTTCTTCTTTAGGAGCTGCAGGAGACTCATCAATAACAACATCAATACATTCAACAACCTTTTGAAGCCTTTTATTGTAACATGTGTATGCTTTGCTTGAAGATGTGTAACCAAGAAATATCCCTTCATCTGATCTAGGTTCAAACTTGCCAAGCTTTTCATCATTATTTTTGATAAAGCATTTACTTCCAAAAACTCTAAAATGCTTCATAGAGGGAGAATTACCATACCAGAGTTCATATGGAGTTTTTTCACTATTTACCCGAACATGAGCCTTGTTGAGAATGTTAGCTGCTGTATGTGCTGCTTCACCCCAGAACATGTCAGGAGTTCCAGAATCATCAAGCATAGCTCTAGCCATTTGTTGAATTGTTCTATTCATTCTTTCTGCTACGCCATTTTGTTGTGGAGTGCCTACTACAGAGAACTATCTTTTTATGCCATGTTGTTCACAAAATTCAAAGAATTCATTTGATGTATATTCTCCTCCTCGATCAGATCTAAGACACTTGATTTTTAGATCTAATTCATTTTCTACCAATGCTTTGAAGATCTAAAAATTTTCAAATGCTTCATCTTTGTGTTTAATGAACTCGATCCAACACATTCTAGAGTAGTCATCAATAAATAAGATATAGTATTCTTCCCCACGTAGTGACTTTTTCCTCATAGGTCCACATATGTCAGTATGAATGAGTTCAAGAGGCTTACTTGAAGATCCTTCTTTGGCATTAAATCGTACTCTGGTCTACTTACCGAATTGACAAGATTTGCATATGATACTTTCTGGTAGATTAATATTGGGAATATCACGAACAGCTTGAAGTCTGCTTGCTTTGTTGATTTGAGAGAAGCTCAGATGCCCCAGCCTTCTATGCCATAGCCAATTTTCTGAAGACTTGCTCAAGTAACATTGATCTTTGCAGTTCAGTATATACAGGTTTCTTGGATTTCTTTTCCCTTTTATAATAATTTTACCTGTATCAAGATCACGAACCACACACTCTTTTGAACTAAAGACAACTTCAGTTCCTTGATCACACATTTGACTTACACTCAACAGATTATGCCTTAATCCATCCACATACATGACATCCTTAGCCTTCACCTTTTCTTTTAGAAACACGAACCCTTTTCCTTTAATTACAGCAGGAGAATCATTTCCAAAAGTTACTTTCTTTTCTTTTTCTAGAGCATTATATGTAAGGAGTTTGCTTTTGTCACCTGTCATGTGTCTTGAGCATCCACTATCAATGTACCATTGATTTTCTTCACCTTCTGCAAATAATGCTATCCCACAATTTTCAACCTGTAATTCCTTCTTTTTCCATACTTTGGAACTTGAGGGAAAGTGTTGTTTTGGTTGGACTTTGCTCCTGCATTCAGATTCTTCATGACCAAAGTTATTGCAATAAGTACATTCAACTTCATTTTGAAGAGGAGAAAAGTTGTTATAGGTATTCTTCTTTGGTTCAGTATCCAACCTTTTCTTTCTTGCTTCTCTTGTCATGATGGTTTTGTAAGCAACACATTGAGCAACTTTGTGACCAAAATTGTGACATGTAAAACATTGTCCATAGAAATAGACATTTTTGTAATCACGAAATCTTCTATTTGGATTTACCTGCTGGTTGGAGCTCCTTTGAAAGTTATTCCTGTCAGTGTTCCTTGAAGTGAGATGATCCTGCTTTACCTGTAAAGAATCCTTGCTTCCTTGTTGAGAGGCAGAATATTGTAAACCAGTTGTTGCTGCCTTTAGATAGTTTGGTGCTGAAGCCTGAGAGGATTCTCCAATATATCCAAGACCTGTTTTTATGAGAGGAGAACGTTGAGCCTTGATAATTTCATCTAAGGTATCTGATCCTTTAGCAAATCTGAGATTCAGAGTCTGAACTTTCTCCAATTATTTTCTTAGACTTACCACTTCACATTCTGCTTTCTCCCTGTGCTTCTTTTCTTCTTCAATCTGATTTTTCAGTGATTCTATGATGATCTTATTTTCTTCTAGGTATACTTTGAGTTGATTTTTTTCTTCAAGAAAATCATTGTCCTCTAGAGCATCCACAAAAGTATCCTTTTCTTCTCTTTGTTCAAATGCCATGAGAAGTCTAAAATATTCTTCACATTCTTCCTCACTATCAGATGACCCATCACTGTCTTCATTAGTATAATAACTTTTTCTTGTGCTAGATCGATTCTTATTCCTTCTTGCTACTTCTTTTCCTTTAGCCGAAGTTTCTTTATAAGGACATTTTGTAGCATAATGACCAACTCCTCCACAATTAAAACATTTGAAAGGAAGCTTACCTTTGAACTTTCCGGTACCTAGTTGAAGTCTTCTCACAAAATTTGCTTCTTCTTCTTCTTCAGATATATAGCTGGATTCTTTGACAACTTTCTTTTCTTTTCCTTTTGCAGATGCCTTAAAAGCAGCTTCTTTGATTTGAGAAGGGCCTCCTTGCCTCATTTCAAAAGCAGTCAGAATACCATGTAATTGAACAATAGTAAGAGTTTGCAGATCTTGCCTTTCTTCAATAGCTGAAACTTTAGAGTCAAATTTTGAAGTCAAGGATCTTAAGAATTTTTCCACCAGAGTAGTATCAGTTATGGTTTCACCCAAATTTCTCATTCGATTTACAATATCATCCAGAAGTAAGAAGAAATGAGAAATACTCTCATCACTACGCATCTTCAAATTTTCATATTCAATTCTAAGAGTTTGGAGTTTTGCACTTTTTACCTTTGTGTCTCCTTCATAACTCAGAATGATTTTGTCCCATATTTCTTTTGCTGAATGTAGCTGCATCACTTTAGCAAATTCTGATTCAGACATGCTTCCTAACAAGACATTCACTGCTTTGGCATTGATTTCATACTTCTTCCTTTCTGTTGCATCGGTAGGAATACTTGCTGGGTATTGATAACCTTCTTCCACGATTGCCCATACATCTGCACCAAGACTTTGCAGATATGCTTTTGTTCGTACCTTCCAAAATATCAGATTGCTTCCATTGAATAGAGGTGGCTTTATAGACATCACTCCTTCTCGACTTCCCATTGCGACGGATCTCCTTCAAGCGATCAAGCTTCTGCAGAAGAACCTGCTCTGATACCAATTGTTGGGAAAAATACTGAGAGGGGGGGGGGGGTGAATCAGTATTTAGGGCAAACTAAAAATTTTTACTTTTTCATGCTCTAAAACCCATACGCTACTTTGCTGAAGACAACTAGCGTATACACGCGGATATCCTTCATAAAACTCGCGTATACACAGAGATCTAATTATGCCATTAGTTCTTCACTTATATCATTCCATCATTCATTCATTAGATGTTCTATAAGCAGTAAACATGTGCAGTAAGAACAGAATAAACCATCACACAAAGCATCACACATGAACACCAGGATTTTTAGGTGGAAACCCAAGTCGGGAGAAAACCACCGCTGCAGTTGCTCGGCCTTCAATATTTTATTATAGAGAAAACATCTTACAACATATGTGCTGGTGCAGACTCCTACCAGCACGCAGGCACCCACCTGTGCTCGTTTACCAGCCTCTCCTGGAAGGGAGCTCCAACCCCCTGACTCGTTTACCGGCCTCTCCTGGAAGGGAGCTACGACCCCCTGATCTCGTTTACCAGCCTCACCTGGAAGGGAGCTACAACCCCCTGACTGAAGGCTACAACCCTCAGCACCTCTATGGACCACGTTTCATCAATTTTCACACTGGATCCAAAGCTTCCTTTAGAACACAACTTGTAGGCCACGTTTCATCATATTTTCAGACTGGACCCACTCCATACTTTTAAGCACAGTCAAACATGAAACTGATACATATAACTCACTGACAGATATCAGTAAACCATCAGAACAGATCAGACATTTCTTACCACAGACTTCAGCAAACCCTAGTTTGCATACGCACTTTCCTTTCTCTGATATCGCGTATATACGCGCTTCCGTTCACATCAACCAGCGTATACTTCTGTACAAATTGCAGAATTAATTTCTCTGCCCATACGCGCTTTCTCTTCAGTAAACCCGCGTATGTACGCGCTTCCTCTGCAGCAAACTAGCGTATGGATCTTCAACCATTTCAGAGTTGCATACTTCTTTAGATCAGATATTCAGTTCAGATTTAACTCTTCACTTCAGACAGATGTTCGCCTCATCTCAGATCTAAACATTCAATGAACAGATCTAGAAGATACAAATACATTTCAGATCTAGATTCCCTTCTTCATCATTTTCTTCATTGGTGCATCATACATTTAGATCTATCATTCAACTGTAACCCTTTCATTCAGATATCCTTCAGAGAGAAGTATTCATTCAAGCTCAGACATCTTGCACCCACACTCATGATTTGCACAATGAATTTCTTCTCTTTATATATATTTACCCGTTTCCAATACCATGAGCCAAAACCACATTATTTCCGATGGTATTCCTGGACGGGGTCATTTAGACGAATCATTACCCAATACAATGGGTCAATACCATGGTGGTTACCCCTAGTTTTGCACTTTATGAGCGCTTTTTCCCATACGCGACTTGGCACGTTATTTCTCGCGTGCATACGCGAATTCTCCTAGACGAATCCACGTATGCCTTGAGACATACTCTTTTCATCATAGATCTAGCACATACTGAATTCTTTTCTTCATTGCCTTCTGTTCTCACTGTAGATACATCAGTTTTACATCATTTCCAAGTCCATCAAGTCAAGAATAACTTCATCAGGTGGATTTCCATCAAGGACAACACATGCCAACAATTTCATCTTCATTCAGTGGGTTGCCATCAAGGACAACACTGTGCATCATATTGCCAACGACTTAATATATTTGTATATTTGCACCCTGAATTTCTCCATAAAAGATGTCACTAGAATCTCGTCATCAAGTAAAGTGATATTTTTTGATGTTGTGCTTGAATCTGCAATAGGAGTGTAAGTAACATATTCATATCTCTTCCAATTCAGACTGAGATTTGACAGTCTGGGATCATTAGGATCAATGGGATACTTTTCATCATAGAGTGCCAAATGAGAACATTTGTCACATTTTCTTCCACCAACACATTCATTTTTATAAAATAATTCATTATTCTCTCGTGGACATAATATCTTTGATAAAAATTCATGAACACTTGAAGGAGGAGGGTCATTTGACCAATATTTTATGCCAAAATTTACAAATGTCTCATACAATAATTGGAATTCTACATGGTATCGAAAACAACATGTGTCTCGAACAGTGATAGGCTTGACATACCATGGTTTAAGCTTCACAAATGTGCTAAGGGAAATCTTCACTTCAGTATTACTCTCCATAAAATTCTTGAATAATTCTACTTGACTGACCTGTGTTATATGTTTGGAATGAGATTCATAAACTCCCTTAGATATATGGCGTCATAATTGATCCTTTTCATTTGGTGACACATGAGAATTTGAATCCTAAAAATCTTTTACGCTATCCCTCACACCATCAGGAAGTCTATCATGATATGGATTCCTACAGATATTAGCCCAACATGCAAGCTCATCATTCTCATCTATTTGAGTTCTAAATTTTGAATGCCTCCATAAAAATTTTCTTGATGTTTTAATCAATTTTGAAGTTGCTGACATCAACTGACTTGATGAAGTTCCTTTCGCGACTGCACCTGTTAAAAGTTATCTACGAGCATTCTTTGCAACTTCAGCTCACCCTTTGGCTAGTGTGCCAAGCGCTGACATCACATCTTTTGTTACCATTTCATTTTCTAAAATCTCTTTTTCACTTTTAATGCCCAATAATTCCACATCATTTTTGAGAGATTTGTGCTTTATAAATTCATTTAACAGTTGACCTTGTGTTATGATAGATAAACCTTGAAAAGTATGTTTCAATCCAAATTTTACTTTATCTCGAACTGTCCTTTTAGCCATTGGTGGTCCCAATTCTTCAATTTTAGTTAGATCCATATTTTCTGGAAACTTGCAGTTGTATAGAAAGTTCTTCGAACTTCCAATTAATTGCAGTGAAATTCGATGTGTGGTAGTATCTTCTTGTGGTTCTGATGTTGTCCCTGCATAAAAAAAAATATTAAAACTTCTAACTTGAAATTGACGTATATACATATATTTAATTTCAAAACTATTTTGAACTACAATGTTTTTAAAAAAAAATACAAAATTTAAATTGAAGAAACTATTGACTCACCTGTGACATCGATATAAATATTCTCTTGGACATTTGTGGTAGTATCTTCTTCTGGTTCTGATGTTGTCCCTACATAATAAAAAAATATTAAAACTTCTAATTTGAAATTGACATATACATATTTTTAAGTTTAAAACTATTTTGAACTACAATGTTTAAAAAAAAAATACAATCTATTCAAATTGAAGAAACTATTGACTCACCAGTGACATCGATATCAATATTCTCTTGGACATTTGTGGTAGTATCTTCTTGTGGTTCTGATGTTGTCCCTGCATAAAAAAAAAATATTAAAACTTATAATTTGAAATTGACTTGTTTACATATTTTTAATTTTAAAACTATTTTGAACTACAATGTTTTAAAAAAAAAATACAAAATTCAAACTGAAGAAACTAAATTGACTCACCAATGACATCGATATCAATATTCTCGTTGACAAGTTCCTCAAAATTTCTCATTTCCTCGTCATTTTCATGTACCTCTACATCTATTTCATGATGCTCTACCTCCACATTTATTTCATGCCTTAATCTTTCCCTTTCCTCTCTCCCCTTTTTTTGTAATCTCTCATTTTTATCTGCTAAATATTTTCTTTTTCGATCGTGCCTTGATATGCAATTCCTTTGGTTTCCCATGTTCACAAAATTGGAAACCTAAAATCCAATTCTATTTGGACCAAATACCTAAAAAAACATAAAGAGATCAGACTAAGTACTTCATGTTTTCAATAAGAGAGAAAATTAACAAAAAAAATTAAATTCATAAAGACATTTTGCAAAAATACTTCATGCCTTCATAGATTGCAAGATTGAAAAAATACTCCATGTCTTCATAAAGACGTTATGCCAAAATACTTCATGCATGCACCCAAAAACATTTCAAAAAAAAAAATTTCACCCACAAAAACTTTCAAAAAATATTTCGCCAAAAATATTTCGCATCCAAAAAAAAACTTGAAATTTTTTTTTTTGCCAAAAAAAATTTTTTACATAGAAAATATTCGCACCTTTACAAAAAAAGAATTTGGACCTTCGCAATTTTCGGACCCTCGCACCTTCGCAATTTTCGTTGGTTCGGAATTGTGTGTGAAATTAGACTTTCACGCGAGATTATTTATATAAAACTCTTGACCGAAACATTGCATCGCTTTTGATTAAAACATTTAATGAAACTCTCGGCTGATAGTTTTCTAAACTCCCTGAATTTTGAAAATGATAAAGAGCATGTCGATCATTTGATAGCGATGTTGGGATTGTTGAGAGAGCATTAGTTGTATGCTAATCTCAACAAATGAAGTTGATTTCAGACTAAGGTACATTACTTGGGACATTTTGTCCCCAAGAAGGGCATAACGGTGGATCCATAAAAGGTAAGAGCTATCATGGAATGGGAAGCTCCTAGAAATGTAGATTAGGTGAGATCTTTCATGGGATTGGTATGCTATGAGTAACGGAAACTAAATGAACATGAGCATAAATTTCCAACACGTGATTGATCTGAAAGGAGTGTATTAGTTCTGTTGTGCTAAGTGTCCTTTCAATAATATAAACATCTACAATTTTTCTCCATATGTTTTCTTAAGGAATGAGAGTTTTAACCATGAAATATACATGAAATAGTGAACTTTAAGCATGAAAATAAGCCTTAAAAACACTATAAATAAGTGCATAATAGAGAAAAACATTCACAATTAAGTTTTACATAGTAGGCATGATGAAGCAGTTCACCCCTCCCGGGCTACATCTGTTGGTTCAGCTCCCATAGGCATATCCCTCTTTTTCATTATGCTCAAAATTGTAAATTACATGTGTTTACAGGCCTCTAATGGTTGTTTTATCTACACCAATGGCTCCAAAATTCTCAAATTAGTCTAGGTAGACTCTTGTTTCACATAAATTGGTAAAAAATTAACCTCCCAATGCATTTTTCCCAATGATAGCTAGAAAATCTCCACTAAATGTGGAGACATGCACTTAAATACAATTAAATTTAATAAAATACCTAAAATTAGGGTGTCGTTGTTAATTCTGCCATTTATAACACTAACATTAACCATTCAGGGGTGGGACTGGCCACATGCCAACCCCCGAATCCCTAGCCATATTTAATGTTGGGCAGAACCCCATGTTTGGAAATAGAGTTGCTCCTTAATCCCCAGATAATAACTTGGGTTCCACTAACCGTGCAGGGAAATGGTTTATAACCCATCACATTGTAATAAAACTTGAATTTAATGTGTGGTTTGTTTAAGTTTTAAATCTCCACAAAATGGAGCAGAACCTAGAGATGAATCGACATTCTGAAGACCATGGCATTTGTTGCTATATCACCATGTCCATGTGATCGTTAACAAATTCCACCAGAGTTTACATTTGATTGATGCCAGTTTAAACGTTGATGCTGTGGTTATATTCCATGTGACCAAGCCTTGGGCTAGTGTTACGGTTTGGTGCCACTGGTTAAGCCGCCTGAACGAAATAGTTAACTGCAACCGTTACTCCGACATGTGAACGAACCCTCGCGTGAAATTTTGTTGCTAAAAGTTATTTAAAGTTTTATGCCATGGTCTTTGATATTCCATGTGACTGAAACACGGGGCCACTAGCGGGTTGGGACCGCTGGATGTCCCCTCCTCCGCAATGTAAATCAATACACATTAAATTGATGCCGAAGACTATAGGGGTAAGTCACATGCGGTAGGTGGAATGGTCAAGACTTGGGCATGTGCGTGCAGAGGTCATATAATAGATTCCCGCCGGCTCCAAATAAATTTTAACACACCCTGCTGAGGACACGTGGTAGCCTACGGGCTTGCCACGTGTCCCTCATCCAAAGACTCTTGAAACAACCATCCAACGGCCCACAAACACCTCCGTGCCACTAAATCAACAACCCATATCATGCCATGTGGCATGATCTAGTTGGCCGAGAAAAGACGAGTATTCATGGAATATGTCTGCTGACTATACCTACATGCTAACTGGGCATCCAGTCACAATTTTTTGTTTTTTTGGAAAAATAGACAGAACGCGATATCTTCCTCATACGACATCGGTTTTTCGAACCGTTCACGACGCCAAAATTGTAACGATGATACCTTTCCAGTCACTCAGTTTTGGACCTGTTTCAAGCACTTTTTTTTTTAGCATGGAACATGATCTCCTGATCACACCTCCCCACTATGAAGCTTTTGGACCCCAAAAGATCTTTGGATTACTGAACATGAAGATGATGAGACTGTGTCCTGACTCTTCCAATCTTTATCCACTGAAATTTACCTAATTTCATTAATTGGAGCTTTTCTTTAAACGACAATTTTTTCCTTGATTCTGTTGACCAAGCATTGTTGCTTTTGACATTTTCATGTTGTACATTTATTGAAGCAGAACAAAAACATAATTTTGTAGTAAACATCTTGCTTCTACATTGGTCTATAATCAAAGGAAAATTCAAATTACTCTCACCTTTCATTCTATCCTTATAGCGATTTTTTTACTGAATTTTCCTTGAACTTATGTCAATTCCTGACCAAGTTTCTTTGCCATTGTACCATGCCTCTCGGAATACAACAATTAACATTTCTAAATCCAGTGCCTTCTTTTCCAAGTTTCTTTTTCCTCTCTTGGACCTTTGCAACTTCTTGCACTGACACCTTGTTTTCAGCACCGTTCAACACCAAAGTTAATTGCTGCAACTTATTCTCATATTTTTTCAAAGACAACCTTCTTTCAAACTAAAACAACTCATTACATACATCAACATTTGTTTTAAAATGATTATGTAAAACCTGTCTTTGTTTAATCATCATCAATGTCAAGTTTTGGCTTGCATTAACAAGCCTCTTCATCTGCCCTGCATTAACCAAAGAAGTGTCTAGTTTTTCGCGATGAGCTCTCACAATATACTCCTTGAAATCTTTGAATAAATGGTATTTGTTCTTATGGCGATGAAAAATTTATTTCCTGTCATACAAGGACTACCCAACACCATACCTTTTATATCAAGCAGAACAACATCTAATTTAACTGTGTCAATGAAATGTGCAGTTATTGCAAAGCGCAACATGCACTTCTTTGAAACCTGTAAATTTTCATCCTTACAAATATGACCAAGTGGATATGGTTTTGGATGTGGAATGGTCTCAAGATTAAGTTTCTTTATCAAGTCTTCAAAATTAAGTTTTCTTGTGACCCATTTTCAAACAACGTGTCAACCTTGGTATGTTTGGAAATGACCCTCACAAGAAACAGTTCAATTCTTTTTTCTTCATTTGGAGCCTGTATGTGACAGTTAGATATACTAGAACTGGGTTTATTTTCAATATCTTTCCCCTTAAAGTTCTTTATTCCCATAGCTATGATTTTTTTTTCATCTCCTGAATCTGGACCTAGGTCTTGTTAAGCTATTGCAACAGATTTTCCTTTCTCCTTGGCTTTCTATTTGTCCTTCAAACTTTCGGGTTTCAACTGTGGATGAATTTTCCAACAATGGTCCTCATCATGGCTAGTTTTAGATCAATGTTTGCAAAATATTTTTCTCTCCTCTTTTCTAACATTTTCATTTCTCTTTTTCTTCCAATTACCTTTAAACTCATTTTCCCCATTCTCATCTAGGTTTTGTTTTCCCCTAGCCTCTAAATGTGTGGCTTGAACACAAAATTCATCTAGGCTTGTAGGGTTAAACATGAGGATAGTATGTCTTAGGTAGGTATTAGGCCTCCTATATACTTGAGCAAAGTGTCTTGGCTCTGCAAATCTACTCCTAATAAAATATCTCTTCTCCTAAATTCTTGAGTATATAGTTGTACATTTTTTCCTTTCAATTGTTTAAAGTTTTTCCAGTTCGTTATGGCTTTATGCATGTGAGCTAATGGATAAAACTATTAGTTTATTGCAGAAATGAAATAATTCCATGAAAGAATAATCTTACCATATTTCTTGATCTCCTTCTTTATCTTGGCTTCCCACCAAACAAGTGTTGCACCTTCCATTCTGTTAGTCATCATTATTTTTTACCTTTTGTTGATGACTAGTTTCCTTAGCTGAGTTTTCTAGAAGCTAATCTCAAACTGTGAATTTGTCATCCAGAAAAAAACCAAAACAATTTTTTTCCTCCTACCCCTTCCTATCAGTCTATGATGAGAACAATCTCCAGTTTTTAAGACCTATCTCGCTTCAGCAAAGTATCTTTGTCTATAGTTGTCATAGCTGTGATTATCTACTGTCATTTACCCTTGTTTCTCATGCCATTCACGATCCAAAGGTTGAAAAAGTGTCTACAACTCTATCCTTGGTCATATTGTCATTTGAAAATCTGATCATGCCTAAGAAAACACTCAGAATATGTGAAAGTTGTCCCTAAGTTAGATAGTGGTGTTTAGGGAGTTTTTCCTTAGCTAAGATATCCTAGGCCAAAAAGCCTCTGTCTAGTACAAGTCAACCATGAATTAGTTCCTATTCTACAAAACAATTATTGTTATATGCATAGGTCGCACACCACTAAGAGGTCACTTTGTCTCATTTCAGAAGAAGTTCAACAAAGATCCAAATCAGGAAAAGAGAAGGTTTGTCACTGTCTGAAGAAAAATGCTTAGATTAGGAAAAATATCCATGAAACATCAAAGGAGCTCTCCAAGGTTCCAAATAATATTTTTTTACATCTTTGCAGGGGTGTAATTGAATGATGATAAGTATGAAAATAAGAGCAACGGGACAAGTTCAAATGGGTCTCTCATGTTGAAAAGGTTTTCCATCAATTATTAAATGAAGAGCTGTAAAGAAAAGAGTAGTAAGTGTACATGTTATAGAAATCTAAAGGCTACCCGAAGAGCAGAGATCATTCCTCATTAATGAAACAAATGAAGTAAAATGAGATGTTGTTCAGCAGTGTTCCATAATCTCCTCCAAAAGCAGTGCTCCATAATCACCTCCAAAGTGTTGTTGCCTAGTCTTTCTGAAGGGCATCATCATGTAGGGCATAAGAAGACAACTTCTTCTTATGTT
Organism: Pinus albicaulis; assembly: GCA_034641835.2. Classification (NCBI taxonomy): domain Eukaryota; kingdom Viridiplantae; phylum Streptophyta; class Pinopsida; order Pinales; family Pinaceae; genus Pinus; species Pinus albicaulis. Next base: position 16,936 of record JAXQQM020060271.1, read on the forward strand.
ACCTTGAACCTGGGTTTTGAAATTTACTCAAAAATAATTTCAACATACCTCTGAAAACTCAGTCAAGGGAAAAGATATCTCAAAGATATCTAGTAGTAGACACTCTTCATATACAAGTCACTTTTCTTCTAGTTTTGTGTTCACGGTGATATTTTACAAAAGGATATACAAATCTCAGACAAGGACTCATAAAGCAAGAGGACATGAGTTTCATGTGATTTTATCAAAGATAAATGTCTAATTCTACTTTGTTTCCTATTGGAATTCTTCAAAAAAACATACCAAGCAAGGTACAGTGATTTTAACTAGATGTGGATCCTGTGTTAAAGATAACATCCTTCAAAGAGCAGAGGGTTAAAAACATAGTGATAACCTCCTTCAATGATAAGTAGAGGGTAAAATACACATTTTTGTGACCTCCTTCACTAATAAGCAGAAGGTCAATATGTTTTTTAGCAGGTTCAGGAGTTGTTTTGTGCCACCTCTTCCAAAGATGACAGAGGATGCATCACCAGGATTGATTGATGTTGTGTTTGAAAGGTTTCTGTTGATAAGAAAGGTTGAGAAAATAGTGATAAAACAAATGAAATTTCATAGGTTGAAGGGCCTTTCCACATCAAAAACCAAGGAGTGACATGATGGTGTTAAAAGGCCTCTATTTTTCTGTTTATAAAAGCCTCCTTCAAAGTATAATCCAATGGTGGAGTTTTTGACTAAGAGCAGCCTCATCTGAATGGTAAAATTGGTAGACCAAGCTCTGTTTCTAGTAATTTCTGCAAACTGGTATAGAGAAGCATTCACACAGAAGGTGTATGTGAAAATGGCATTTTTATTTTACAGATCCATTATGGTTTATCATAACTAACTCCCTCCAAGTGATAAATAAAGGGAGAGTGCCAAAGGTTAATTTACAACTCATTTAAAAGAGAGTGGGCATATTATTAAGATAGATGAACTTTCATTGATTGAAGGCCTCTTTCATCATGAATTCAAGGACCTAACCATGTTTCTAAATGATGCATAGGTGATCACATTTGCAAGGATTTTCTTCTAGACAAAATATAAGGTCTATACACAGTCAAGAGAAAGCGTTAGCACAAAGTGCCTAACAGTAACAGAAACCTCCTTCATATAAAATTAGAGGGTTAGAAGACACATTGTTGTGACCTCCTTCACTAATAAGAAGATGGTCAAACATGTTTTTGAGAAACTTCAGTGGCTTCTTGGTGCTTTTTCCTCCAAAGGATGAACAGAAGATGCATAGCAGGGTTTGAAATTATGTTTGAGAATGTTTTCTTTGAAAACCTAGTTGAAGAACAGTGGTGAGACAACAAGAATTCATAGTTTGAACGCCTTTGTTACATCCTAAGTAAAACATTGACATGATAGTGTTAAAATGCCTCTTTTATTATGTTGATGGAAGCCTCCTTCAAAGGACAAATTTGAGGCTGAAGTTTTGTTTAAAAGAACCCTCATCTAAGTGGTAAAGTGGTAGACCAAGCTGGGTTTAAATGAATTTTGAAAACTGATATAAAGGACCTCCTTTACTTCACAAATAGTGGGTTTACATAATGGTTTCAAAAGGCTGCAGTAGAAATGATTTTGTGAGCCTCTTTCACATGATATACAATTTCACAGCCTTGGAGAAAACTTTCAATATGAATAGGCAACAAACATTGTTGTTTTTAGCCTCTTTCGAATGATATAGTAGGTTACAATTTTGGAGATGACCATTACCATCTATCTAAATTCCTCTTCCAAAAGATAGACAGAGAACTCTTTCATAAAAAAGTCATATAGGTCTTGGCTAGAGTTTCAAAATAATATAATGCTAAGGGAGATAGGTATCACAGGTAAAGTTTTATGAAGAACAAAGGGACTGTTTGTTTGAAGTTTTTCAAGGGTCCCAAATGGAAAAAAACACAGCTTACCCCTAACGGTATTTTCAAAGCAGCAGAGAAAAACACATCTGATAAGACCTCCTTCACTTCATAAACAAGTGGATTTTCATATTAGGTTTTTAGAAGCTGTAGTAGTGGTTTGTATGTAATCTTACCTTAGATGATAAAGACAAGGTCTTAGTTTTAAGAAAAACCTCCAACAAACTAAAGACAAGGCCTCAAAGTTATAAAAATTTGGAAATATAAGTATGAAAGCAAAAGCCCAGAAGAGTATTTGGAAAGAGGTCCCTTTCATCATAAGCATAAGGCCTAACAGTGATTATGAGCAACTTATATAATTACAATGACATTACCTCCTCCGTAATGAGCAGAGGGTCACAACCATCATTAGGAACAAAGGAATTCATATTTGCAAGAGACAGTTTTCAAATGATAACCTTGGTCAATGGTAAGAGGTCTCATAGGGCTAATAATTAGTTGAAAGGATATTTTTAGAAAGAATTCTTTAAATAGGTAAAAGTAGTTGATAAAAATGCAACCCATAAAAAAGGGGACAAAGTTATTTTGTCTCAAAACAGATGCTAAGGCAAAAAAAAAAGGGAGAAGTTTGAAATTTATAAAAGAGGTTTTAAAAACCCTCATCAAGTATAAAGGAGCTCGAGGAAATATCTTTGTGTCATTATGCAAACCAAGCCACGAAGAAAATAACAATTTTTTAAGGCATTTACAGCCTTTCGAACATGTGGCGCACCTGTACCTTTGCACGGTGCGCCTGTAGGCGCTTACTGAAGAAAATTGTTAAATGCGTGGTGCGCCTGTGCGATTGCACGACATACCTGTGCCCAGCGTTCAATAGGCACCTAGGGCTTACCCAACTGTTCAAATGCGGTGCATTTGTTCGTTCAAAGCCTGCCCAACCCATCAACCATTTCTGAATGCGGTCAATCCTTTTCGTTCAAGCCTGCGCGACCCATCAACAATTTTTGAACATGGTTTCTCCCACCTGGGCCAATACTCAAAGGAGTTCTCAAAGGTGCCAAGATCAGATTTTGAACAAAAATATCATCTCCAAACATAGCAAAATACATATTTTGAAAGGTATTTATGTCTCTAAGTCAAATTTTTGGGAAAGTTTGATATCAGAGTTTAAAAGAAAACAATGTTTAAAGTAGGGGCTTGTTGACAGTTTGAAAGGGTTTTCTTGTTTTGAGTAATTAAGAGAAAAAGAAAAACATTTTTCTCTCAAAACATATCATGTTTTCCAACCTAGGAAAAAACAGAGATTTAAAAAGAAGGATAACAGTGATATCAAAAAGAGGAACCTAGTTGTTTTCAAGAAAACCATCTTTGCCAAAAATCATAGAGAGGTAGTAATTAAGGAAGGAAGGGTTTGTGATCAATATCAAAAGGGCCCTTATGTTGTATAAGGAATAAAGCTTGGTTTTAGAAGGGATACTCATCATTCCAGGTCAAGAACTTGTACCACATAAAACAAAGAATCACTGTTTAAAAACTAGTGCCTTGTGAAAGTTTAAAATTGGTTTTTCAAGTACATAAAAGATCATACAGTCTATAAAGAAGAGATAGAATTTGTTTTGAAAACTTCTCACTCAGTGACAGAGAGACTACCTTTTTTTAGAGAAATAGTGATCATCAAAGAGGGACAGTTTGTTCAAAGGGGAAGCACAGTGTTTTTTCAAGAGTGTACTCTTTTCTTAGAAAGAAAGGAAGATAGTCATTGGGTGAAAAAATTTTGATCAGTTTATAAGGGGCTTGCTCACCTCTTAAACAATGATTTCAAAATAGCAGTGATTGAGGGAAAGTGTTTTTGTGTCAAAAAAAAAGAGGACTTGTCTTCAAAAACCACAAATAAATCTTACTAAAGGCCACTTTGCTCAAAACATAGTGCTGGAGAAGTAAATTTGTTTTCATTTAAGAAATACTTGTTTTCCAACTAAAGAGAAAAGCAGTAGTCTATTTTTCAGTACATTTCAAGGTCTTGTTTGGTAAGTGAGTGAAGGGTATCAAAAGAAAAAATGTCTCCAAATAAGGATAGCAAAAGTGGGTATCATAGTGGGTATGAGCCTATTACAACTCAAGAGGTGAACAAATCTCCTTCAGTACTCTTCAATTTTCATGAAGTAGGGTGCTTGGATTTTTACCAAGAAGTCCAAGAAGTAAAAAATCACCCTCCTTTGACACATTTGTTTTCTTTGAGGCTACAAGGAAAGCATGTCCATCTAGCAGGTCTAGATTTCAAACTCACTCCTAGGGCTATTGTTAGTATGATTATTTTCTCATAAAAGATTACTTTAGCTACGCATAACAAATAGCCCTAACATCGATTATGGCTGAAAAATATCTTCAAGTCTACTGCACAAATTCAGATCTAAGCACAAAAGACATTAATAAGATAAAATATAATATGGCTCCATGCATCCAATAGACAAGACAAGAACAAAGTGTTTAAAAGAATGATTTGTATTATATTAAATAAAGGGGCACCTGAGAGGAAAACAAGAAAGGTGTTTTCCGGTTCTCCTCAGTGGGATGGGTTCTTGGAAGTCCTCAGTGTTTCAGATCTAAAAATTCTTCTCTCTTATTGTGGTATAAAACCTAGACAAACATAGAACTCAATGGGAGCTCACAAGGTAAAAATGGAAAATGCTGACCAATAATAGATCTAGTGTGATCTAATGCAATGACGGTGACTAATGAATGGGGAAAACCCTCCTATTTATAACAAAATATTAGGGTTATCTAGAACTTGTTGCATGAATAAAATATTATTAATAAAATTCTAGAACCACCCTTTAGGAACATTTTATTATATTTGTTGGAGGGAAAAGGTCTTTTGACGTGGGTCAATTCCTTTATTTATAAACAATAAATAAATAAATGATTTATTTAATTGTTTAAAAATTATTTAGTCAAATTTAACTAGGAATGTTATTAAATAATGATTTAAATAACTTGTTCCTAGGAAATAATTAAATAAATAATGATCTATTTAATTAATTTCCTTGTTTTGGGTTAAATATGACTAGGAAATATGGACCAATGTTATTTGACATGGTGAAAGCAATTTTATTTAGGGTAAAATAGGTCTTACATGGTGTACTTGGGTTCATCTAATGATAATGAGTTAGATGACCAAAAAAATGGTGTAACAGATTGCCCCCCAATGTACGAGTGTTAGGAGAAAATCGTATGACCGAAGTACGTTGTAAGAACTCAATCACTAGGTATCAAAAGGGAAGTGAGAGAGAGGAATGTAAGGTAGTCTAATGTGCTAGAGGACTAGACCCGGAGGAGACGAGACTTACAGGTGCAACAAGTCTCTAGGTGATGAAGTGGTACTAGTGTTAAAGGCAGCGGGGGAGGCATACCTATGCCCGTCGAGACAATAGTACAAAGAATAAGGCTCCTAGAAAACCACGGAACGCAATAATGAAGCATATGCTGGCCTAAAGATGAGCCAGATAAACAAAATGATGAATCCCACATACATGCGATGCTTGGAATAATCTTCAGGACTTATACAAGGAGATTTTAGTACATGAGATACAAATACACCCAAATTCCCCCTACACACGGGGAAGGGCTCGCAACATCGCACTGGTACATGCAAATCGAAGAGGCGCTACAAGTTTTTGGGGCCGATATCATCAAATGAGAGGAGCTGCATCAAGGGAGGAAATGAAGAAGTCATCTGGGCATGTGGGGGGCTACCTGCAGGGCCACCCCCTCATGAGGGTTGAGACATCTCACACATGCCCAGGAATCACCAATAGATGCTACTGCATCATTGGACCATCAAGTGTATAGATCACCATCATGCTGGCAAGAACTGGAACCAAGGTACACTGCCCCCTAGACCTGGCTTCTAGAGTAAGGAAGTTGATGTCGACAGAAGTCGGTCTGCCATAGGTGAGATAATAAGGGAACCCCAACTAAGGCATGAGGGAAAATAGTAGAGCGATGAAAAAGTAGGTACTGATAATGATGATGGAATGAGGGATATGGAGGAGCGGTTGGATGGCTTCCCTTGTTAGAGCATAAAGGGCATGAATGGCTTGGCAGCGACTGACACAATATCATGAGGGATAGGGGACAAGGGTACTGAAGGCCATAATGTGCGACACGAGAAAGGGATCAAGCAAGAAAGGATGGAGGATTATAGCGGGGTATGATGGGACTCGGGATAGACTCCATGGATGTGATGATGACTCGACATGGATGCTCTAAACAAGGGCGACTCAATGGTGCTGCCTCATAGTACGGGTCTAATGGGGGACCAGAAAAGCATGAATACAATAAGGTAGCTCATGACAAAAATCAACACGAACGAAGACGAGTAAGGAGGCAAAGTGGTGCCCCAAGTACAAGTGTCGTAAGTGAAGAAATTCGATTTTAAGAAGAGGTGAATAGACCCTTCATGGACAAAATGTGTCCTGGTGAAGTATCAAAACATGAAAAACTGACAGATACCCATTTGAGTGTTCGGTGAGAGCTTTCAAAAGTTGCAGACGGTATGTCAAACGGGGCTACGGTTCGGTCACAGCAGGTGAAAGAAAAAAAAAGGGGTTTTCTTCTAATAAGGCATTTCCCTCCAAAATCATTCATTTGCTTGTGTAGCTGTGGTGAATGTGGAGAGGAGAGAAGGCCCTAAATCTTGCAGCAATTGTAGCGGACAAACCGACTATTGGAATTGTGATCCGTCAGTTGCAGGTAGAGGTCTAATCCTAGGCTTTGTTTTTTATGGAGTCAAATTGCAGATTAGGGCTTTAGATCTCAATAACTGCCCTTAATTCATCATTACGGTCGAGTCGCACTTTTTGGGGAAAAAGCTGCGACCTGGGATGCAGGTTTTGCCCTAAAAAGTGCGAACTATAGATGTGGGGGGTTTTAGTGCAGTTATGGGCTGAGATTCTGTTTTGGTGTATGTTAATGCAGTTTTGTTGATCTAGAGGCGGACAAAAATGATGTTTTTGTGCAGATATGGCAGATATACAGATCAAGTGGAGAGAGAGAGACTTAGGGACATTACGGACGGAAATTTAGGTGGATCAGGGTGTCTATCGTGCACTAGCTAGGCTTGGGGTTCTTAAATTTGTGGAGAACCCTTTGATGAGGGTTGGAGAGCCCTTGTTGGCCTGGATTATCAGTTATTGGGATCCAGATCATGAGGCATTTGTAGTGTAGGGGCATAGGATCGAGCCGACGGTCCAGGATTTGTATTTCTTGACCGGTCTCCCGCCATTAGGAATGGTGGGAAATACGCAGCCAATGTTACCATGGGGGCGTAACATTATGGAGTTTTTTTAGCGACATTTTCGACCAAGTGTCCGAGTCAAAGGGACTCAGATATCCATTGGTGATCTAGAGAGGTTGGTGACCCGGGCAGTGGCCGTAGCAGTGTTGCGGATCTTGGGTAGCTAGGCATTCCATCACATCACTTGAGGGCAGATGATGATTGTGGAGAGTGTGCTGAGTGGGACCTACTATGGGTGGGCCCAGATGATGTTGGTATCGGTGAAACGAAAGCTATCACTATGCAAGTGGAAAGTGAATCATGATTGCGCCTACGGGACGATGTTGTGCTCTTTCTTCTTTGAGAAGATCCCGACCTTACGACCTCGTGTACAGTTGCCTGATGGAGGTCTGAGAGAGCCCCGTATGCGTCGGTGGGGATGAATACTGTGTAGAGGAGGGGGAGGGGTGGTCAGACGAGTGTTTTGACCAGAGTTCTTCATGCATTGGGATCAAATGCCATTATACATAGACGACTATCCCTATAGTGGGATGAGTTATTGGGGAGATCCGGACTTGCCGCTTCCACCTGGTCGAGTGTGGGGGCCCGATGGTAAGTCACAAGTAACTAATATGTTATGTTTATTTTAGAGTTTGTGACTAGTATACATGGTGCTAATCATGATGTTTTTTGGAATGCAGATATAGCTCCGGTAAAACTGGATGGATATATGGGACGACCTGCAGTGACATGAGCTACAGGTGCAAGTGGATCAAGGATGGTGCAGAGTGACGATATGGCTGCTCTAGTGGAGGAAATTCGTCGTAGATGTGAGGGGCTGCTGACCGGTGTATCGAAGCGTGGTTGGCAGGATTTAGACAACCGGTACATAGAGTTATGTATTGGGCTACCCTCATAGTGGCGAGGTATCATGCGACGCATGGCGATGGCTGGTCAGGCTTTGTGTGATCTACGAGCTGCGGGAGGAGAGCCATTGGCTCGGTATCCTCCAGAGAGTGATGAGATGTAGGGCAGGTGGTGCCCCCCAATGTCTATGTAGGGGCGAGTGGTGCCCCCCATTTTTATTGTTTTATTATTGTAACATGCTATGGGCATGTCGTATGTTTCAGAGTAGATGGACTCTAAAAACACATGTTATATAATATATATGATGTATATGCATTTTATTGATGGTGTTAAATTTTATTGTGTTGTGTGTGATAAATGCCAGTCTAGAACATGATTTGCGATTTGATCTACGTAGTGATTTTGATCTATAGGTATATGACTAAATGTAATGAATCTAAATTATCGGATCAAAAGTTGCACTCATAAATATTGTCTAAATAGGATAGGGTTATGCACATGATAGACACCATTAAGTTGTAAGACAAGAAGCAGGGAATCTAAATGAACATGCAGATGGAGGATGTGATGAGAGAGGGCATTGGCTAAGAGATCACGAACTACATCATATTTGGCCTGATTATTGGTGGCCTTACCAATGCAGACCCCATTTGCAAGAACCAGGGTATGCAAGGGGGTAAAGATGGCCCATGCTGCTAAAGCGAGATGGCGAGAATAGCGACTTGCCCCATCGACATAGCCCAGATAAGGTGTGGACGAGAGGGCCGATGTAATAGTGTCATAAGACAAGAAATGGGAGGGATGAGAAAAAGGATGGCAGTGTGAGTAGAGGATAGACATCCATTGACGACTACAGGAGGGAGCGGTCCAGGTAGGAAGTCTAGGACTCATAGATCTATGAGAGGGATATGAATGAGAACTATGGGATGAAGAGTGGGCAATCAGGCTGCGACAGACATCGAAGATACGAATGGTATGATCATGATTAGGAGAGGGAATGGAAAGGTCAAGGAGACCATACGATGCTGCAAAGGTACCTAAATCATCAGTATGGGAAGAGAGGCACAAATATGGGTCATCACGGAGAATGACAGAAGAACAGGTAAAAAGATGGTCAAAATATGAAGAACCCGTGTCTGGAGGGGAATCAAGCTAAATAGGTGGAGTGGATTCAGAAGGAATGGACTCTGAGGAGCGCGCAGATGATGATAGGTATAGAAGGGAAGCAGTAGGGTTCGACATCTCAACATCAGGGGGAGGAATGTAAATGGTAGTAGGGGGATCCGCGAGTAGACTGGATGCATATTGAGCAAGGATGGGAGAGGTGGATTGATTTTGTTCAACTTCATACTCGCAGATGACCTCTAAAGAGGGTCGGTAATGCGTGAGGTGAGGACAATGGTGAGAATAATGGCCATGGACACCACACAGAGCACAAGGTTTGTTGGTGCGAAGTGTGTTTGGGTTCTTGGCTACGGATGAGGAAGAAACAGAGGTTTCAGGGATCGTAGATTTAGGGAACACGACTTTAACCATGGGTTGGATATGGGGCAACTCAGGACAAGTGTCGGTGGGATGACCGATACCATCACACAAGGCACAAGGTTTGGTGGGTGGGGGAGGGGTAGGGTCAGGGGCGGTGGCCTTGTCATTAGATGCCCCCTTGCGAGTTTTTCATTTCTTGCCTGTAGCTGTCGTAGCATTAGGAGGGTGTTGCGGAGGGGCTAGGGGCATAGTGGTGGTGGAAGGAGCGAAGGGAATTGGTTGCACTGGTGTCACGACTATGTATGGTTTGGGGTGGCCAGGTGGGGTCTCGGTTGGAGGAGTAAGATACCATACTAGAATTCCCAAGGTTAAATTATGGAGGGAAAGGGTGGCCATAACGGGGACCGAATAGACGCCGGGGGGGGGGGGGGCAAGGAAAGGTATTTGACTGGCGGGGTAATGACCAGGGGGGACGGCTCCCATATGGTGGAGACCTGAGGGAACTGACTCAGGAGGGTAAGGAGGTTCCTGAGTGTGATGGGAAGGGTCAGGTGAAAAAGGTTCGGTGGACTGAAGCGAAGGGCTAGGAGCAGGAGGCGGTGGGTGAGATTGAGGTTCCTGACAAGCCAGAGCAGGCTGTGGAAGGCCAGCCTAAGACGATTGCATCATGCAAACATTCGATAGGCTAGGGTCAGAGACAGGAGGAGGGGGAGGACTAGGAAAATTTCCAAGCAAAGAAGAATCTTTGTAGACACCAGGGGAAGCACTGGTCAAAGAATCAATAGTTGGTTTATTAGTGACAGTAGAGATGGTGGACTCAGGGGAGGTCTGAGATTTTGGTTCATGGTAGGTCAATTGGTTAATGGTGACAATATTTCCATTATGAGGGAAAAAATTCTTGTGGTGGACTGCGGATGGGACGGCTGACATGGCACAGGTGTAACTATGCCCCAAAAGGATGTTGTAATCAAGAGGGGCGTGGATAACTTCAACATAGACAAAAACAATCTTGTCGGCAAGGGTGATAGGACAGTTACGGAAAAGGCCAATGGGCTGGGAGGCATGGCCATCCCATGTTCGAAGGGTGATGGTGGAAGGGGCCAGCTCAGGGGATCCGAGTTGTTTCCAAACCGAAGCTGACATTACGCAGGTAGATTCCCCCTCATCAATAATACACCGAGCAACATTGGCATTTCAGATTTTGACTAGAATTTGGAAAGCAACCGAAGGAGGAAGAGGGGGATGGTCTGACTGATGAGCGTCGAAAAAAATCAATTAGTCATCAGTAGGATCTATAGTGCCCACGGCAGATAGTAGAGCCCTCTTTTGAGAAGGACACGACTGGAGGAGTTCCAGTGTTGAAATGGTAGCAGGAGATTGGGCCAGATCATCTACTATGCTGTATGAATGGGCTTCCCGACCAAAGGCAACATTTCAGTGTAATGGGCCCTTATGAGGCTTGGGATGAACCTTAGCTTTGGGCGAAGGGAGCTGCAAGGGACCATTGGGTGTCGATAGAGGCTCTGTAGGACCTGACGATGGAGACTCGGAGACAGATGGAACGGGAGGTGTGGAATACTGACGGGACCGAGTTTGAAGGTTGAGGTCTACGGTGAGAGGGGGGTCAGAGGCCATCATGAGAATCTAGTAATTAGAGGAACCAGAAGGGGAAGGTTGAGTGGTTACCGGGGCATGAGGGGGTTGAGTGGCCACAAATCCTTGTTGAGGGAAAGGATCGGTAAACACAGTGGGTTGAAGTAGCTGGGGTGGGAGGGATAGTAGGGGAGGAGTGTTGTCCCCGCACGGTGGCCTGAAAATCCCACATCTACCTCATTTGTGGTAATAAGGGACAATCATGAGTGTAATGACCATAAACACCGCAACACGAATAGGGCTTATTGGTGTGAAGTGGTCTGTTCGGCTTGGGCTGAGAACCTTGTGGCTGGTTAGCAGTGTGAGGATCAATACTCAAAGGATTGGGTCCATGATTACTAGGGGCAGATTGATTGCCTTTCCTCTTTCTTTGAGAAGGAAGAGAATTGGTCGCGTCCTGCTGCGCAAATACGTGCCCTGGAGGGGGTAGTAAGTGCTCCGGCGGGGGTGGAGAAGGCAAGGGGGTGAGAGGTCAAAATGCTAGAGGAGATGGGACACCAAGCTGTGGATAAGGATAAGGGTTAGGATGGGCAATATTGAGGTAAGCAGGAGTGTGAGCAAAAGGAGGAGGCATGCCGTATCCTGGGTACATGCTACCTGGAGGGGGGAATGTGCCGGAGGGGCTGGCCCGTCCTGGAGGGAAACCGTAGCCCACAGGATGTTGAGCAGAGGTATGTGAGAGGGCTCCAACGATACCGTCGGCAGAGTGAGATGCCCCTGAGGCATTAGAGCCACCGGGCTTGGGGAGGTCAGGGAGGACGGTATAAACATAACCGGATTGGGCGTAGATGAGGTCATATTTCAAGGCTATTTGGAGGGCGGCTTCTTCGGTTTGCAGAAAATGGGATGCGACATCTTTGCTAATGGGAGGTAAGAGAGAGTGAAGGAACTAGTCCATGTAAACCCAATCTTCAAAGGGAGGGGTGCGACATAAGCTCTGTCTTCGCCGCCATTCCTAGACATGAGCAGAAAGGTGGGTTGAAGAGGATTGATGGAAATAAGTTAAGAGTTCAGTACCAGTGTCATATCAGAGGGGGAGCTAGAAATAAGATAGAAAGGCTTGGGCAATGTTTGCAAAGGTGGTATGGGAAGAGGTGGCTTGGTCAACATACCATTTAGAAGCTTCGCCGGTAAGCGTGCATTGGAACAATCGAAGACGGATGGAGTCATCGGTGATGGAATTAGAGGAACACCACATGTGAAAAGATCAGATATGGTTGGAGGGATCTTCACTAGCAAGGCCTTTGAAGTTTGGAATGTCGGAGGGGAGCTTGGTTGGCATAGTAGGCCAACTGACATCGTGGCGAATAGGGTCATTAATGAGCTGATTGAAATTGGGGAGACTGAGGCTAGCCATATAAGGGAGTAATGGGGCAGTCGAGGTAGGTCCTGTAGGGGTTCCACTGGACACGGACCCAGTAGTAGAACTGGGGTTAGGGCTAGGTTTGGAACTAGACATGGTGAAGGTAACAGGCAGGGAACCAAGAGGAGGGGGAGAACCTGAACAATCAGAGGAAGAGTGGGAGTGCGGACTCAGGGGAGGATTTACTCGATGAAGACGAGAAGGAGGAAGTCGATCGATCGAAAACTGAGGGTGAAGGCCAAGAAGCATCTGGGAGAAGCGCCTTGGGGGCGCAATGAAGATGGGAAGAAGAAAAACTGACAAGGGCAGGGAGGGACAAAATCAAGTGAGGTCAAGGGCGTAGAGGTGCAGTGAAAATTTATTTTAAAGTCTTTGCCAGGCGGTGTTAACCAGGCTCTTCTTCACTTAGGGTCAGTGTGTGGCATGCGTTAATTTTAATTGTTTAAACCCAGACATTTTGAGAGTAAATGAAAAAGTGTGATGTGTAACTGAAAATAAATCTACAGTAAATAAAACTAAAAGAACAGAAAATTAACAGCTACTAATGCATCAATCTAACCCAAGAAGGCAGGTCTCTCAAAACTGGTCTATAAGAGGGAAAAAAATAGGCAAGGCATGCAAAAAGAGGCCAATAGATCTAAGGTCAGGAGGGACATGGATATAAAGGAGAAATCTGCTGAAAAGAGGTGCAGAGAATGGCAAAGAGGAAGAGGCAAGGTTGCTGCTAAGAAAGGGTGAGATCAGCTAAAAATAGAAGGGGCAATGAGGCAGCCCTAGAAATGAACCCAAAAAAAACTATATGAAGTGATTTGAAAGGGGGAAGAGCTGATCGAAAGAGATCTGAAACTAAGGTATCAGATCTAAAAGAAATAAGGCTGAAACTCTGGAAATTCAGACTTATGAAACAACAAAAACTCTCCCACAGAAAGTGGAGGGTACTAGAGCCCTAAGGGGCAATATTCCCACTTAGTTGAGTGAAACAGATCAGAAACAGGTCTAAACGAGCAGAGACAGAGGCTGGAAAACCCTGACAGAAGCTTTAGACAAACCTAGAAAAGGTTCAGGAAAATTGCAGAAAAAATTGCAGGTCGCAGGTTCTAAACTGTTTGCTGTCCAAGACGCAGATTTAGGGCAGAAAAGTGCGACCTCAAGGCCAGGTCACACTTTTTGGGCTGATAAGTGCGACCTGCAGATCCGGCTCTCTCGGCGGAAGATTTCAGAAAAAATTATCGTCTCAGCTGTGGCTGATGTCTGTCACCTGCGCAATAAGGCCAGAAACACACAGAAGTTAAAAATTTTACTGTTTGAGGGTTTTAGAGGTGGAAAGCACCATAAAAATAAGGAAAATAGAAAATGGAAGAGAAACCGTAGGGTCTGAAACCACTGGATATGCGGGAATATATAAAACGACAGCGGTCGCAAAAGAAAACTCGTGTGGAGTCGCCAATTGTTAGTATGATTCTTTTGTCATAAAATATCACTTTAGATACCCATAAAAAATAACCCTAACATCGATTATGGCTGCAAAATATCTTTAAGTCTATTGCACAAATTCATATCTAAGCACAAAATACATTAAGTAGATAAAATATAATATGGCTCAATGCATCCAATAGACAAGACAAGAACAAAGTGTTTAAAAGAATGATTTGCATTATATTAAAGAATGGGGCACCTGAGAGGAAAACAAGAAAGGTGTTTTTCGGTTCTCCTCAGTGGGATGGGTTCTTGGAAGTCCTCAGTGTTTCAGATCTAAAAATTCCTCTCTCTTATTGTGGTAGAAAACCCAGACAAACATAGAACTCAATGGGAGCTCACAAGGTAAAAATGGAAAATGCTGACCAAGAATAGATCTAGTGTGATGTAATGCAATGAAGGTGACTAACGAATGGGGAAAACCCTCCTATTTATAAAAAAATATTAGGGTTATCTAGAACTTGTTGCATGAATAAAATATTATTAATCAAATTCTAGAACCACCCTTTAGGAATATTTTATTATATTTGTTGGAGGGAAAAGGTCTTTTGACGTGGGTCAATTCCTTTATTTATAAACAATAGATAAATAAATGATTTATTTATTATCTTAGGGAGATGGTGGGGATGTAATTAAATAAATGATGATTTATTTAATTGTTTAAAAATTATTTAGTCAAATTTAACTAGGAATGTTATTAAATAATGATTTAAATAAGTTGTTCCTAGGAAATAATTAAATAAATAATGATTTATTTAACTAAATTCCTTGTTTTGGGTTAAATATGACCAGGAAATATAGACCAATGTTATTTGACATGGTGAAAGAAATTTTATTTAGGGTAAAATTGGTCTTACATGGTGTACTTGAGTTCATCTAATGATAATGAGTTAGATGACCAAAAAAATGGTGTAACAGCTATCTCCAAAGCAACTAAGATCCCCTATATAGGAGAAAAGTGGTTCAAACAAACATACCTAGATCTGAATCACTATAAACCCTTTCTAGAACCAGACCATGAGGATGCTTGCCATGCTATTTTCCCTTTTTCTCACTTGTTGAGCAGTTATGCCCGCCTCATGAAAGTCATCATGAAGTATTTCACATGTGAAGGGAGGTTTTCCTGGATTTATGCCTATCACATCATGCTTCTTATGAATTTCACATGAACTCATTTGTTGAACCTACCTTTATTCCTCTGCAGAAGCATTGACAAGATGGCCTCTACTATCCAAAAGAAGCCCTCTGCTCAACAACAAGCTTGTTTATTTCATCATTCCCTTATCAAGATCATCATCCTCCATGAAATTGAGAAAAAGGAAGTTTGTTGGGACTCTTTCATCTCCCATCCCAATTTTTCCATTTCCTCTTCATCTCATGCGCCTTCCTCACCATCCACTCATCATGTTTATCCTTCTTATATTAAATCCACTCCTAAAAAACCACAATCCCCTATGATTGAGAGTGAAGAAGAGAAGAAGAAAACTAGTGATGAAGAAGGGCAAAGTGACAAGAAGAAAACTAGTGATGATGAGGGACAAAATAAAAACTTTATGCATGACAGTGGGGAAGAAGGAAATGATGGTGAGCATAGCAATCATGAAGAGGAACATGATGGCAGCCAACACATCAGTAAGAATGAGGGTGATGAGGGACAAAATAGTGAAGGAAAAGAACACAACAGTCATGAAGAAAGCAGAGACAGAGATGAACAAGACAGTCCTCAAGAAAAAAAACAAAGTGCTAGCCAAAACAGTGATGCTAGGGGTCATGACAGTCCTCAAAGAGACACTTATGATGAGAAACAAGATAGTCCTCAAGCAAGCAATGATGATGGCAAGAAAACACCAAACAATGAGCATTCCAAAGGGGGTAACATGCAGCAAAAAGATCAAAGCAGTCCTAAGGGCAGTCAAGACCAAATCAGTGATCATGAGCATAACAGTGCTGAAGACAAACAAGGAAATCTTCAAGAAGAAGAAAACAATGACAAAGGTGAAGCTAGAACAGATGATGATGGAGGCAGCAAGGTAAAAGACCAAGTTGAGAAAGTACAAAGAGATAAACCTCCTCTCTCTTCTCGTCCACAAATCCAAGAGCATGTGCTAGCTGCCTCTCTTAGGCAAGGGGCCATGACTCTTCCTCCAAAATTGGTGAAGCCTAGAAACACTAGATCTACAAAGAAGAAGATCACTCCAGCAGTGACTAGCAATGTCACAAGAGCACTAAGAAGTAGAGGCAAACTGCCTAAGAAGAGTATTTTTGAATTTCCAAAGAGGAAAAGGACGACGAATTCTATCCAAGGTAAAGGTAAAGAAAGAGAGGAACAACAAGAGAGTAATCATGAAAAGGAAAGGGCGTTTGACATCATACAGATAGACAGTGATGTTGGAGATGATGAAGCTAGGATTCTTGAGGCTCTTTTGAAAAATAGAGAAGCCAAAATTCATGACCTACATGCTGATCTAGAAATGTCAAAGGACGTCATACATGTCCTACAAATGAAAAACAAACAAATGAGTGGTCAAATGGCAGTTTATGAGGCCCGAGCTTTCAAGTACCAAAGGGAAGACTAAAAAGCACAAGTTAATCTTGAAGAGCTATTGGGCGAATTTGATGATATTGAAGAAGAAGAGCAGCCAATGAGAAAGAGGCCTAGGACTATGGGTCTCAAGAAAGCTCTGGAGAAAAAGAAGGAAGAAGAGGCAGCCCTTGTTTGATCTTATCCTCTCACTCAATTGCTCGCCCAAGAAATAGAAAATGATAAAGAATCATGGCTTGAAAGGGCCAAAAATAATTTGGAGGATAAATTAGAGAAGGATAACAGAGACTTGAGTCTAAAAAGGAAGATGACTGGGCACCACAAGAAGTTGAACCAATTTGCCCGAAGAAAGCTCAAACTTCCTCAAGAAAAGCTCAAAGTTGCCCGAAAGAGGCGCCCGATAGAAAAAGTGGAGAAAGGAATATCAGGGCTTGAAATCTTGGCCTCAGCTTCCTTACATGCTTCTAAGAACCCTTAAGGGGCTTGCTCGCCAAAATTGAGCAAATTTTGACAAGATTTTGTTTTTTGTGTTTTTTTGGCCATAATTGCACATTTTTCAAGGCACTGCCATGGGTGCTAGTAGAATCATCAGCTCATGAAAGTATTTTTTTTGGATGGACTAAATTCAGGGGCAGCTACTCACAAATTTTCAGATCCAAAGGAGGTGTTTTCGTCCCCCAAAGAGGCGAAAAATAGTGATTTTTTAACTTTCTGCCTCACATATCAGCAAGGGATACCTTTTTTGTTTTTTCCACTCGGTCCACCTTTTGACATACTTCCATGGATCCGTTTGGAAAATATAAAGTAGTTCCAAAAAATATACATCCAGGGCTTTCCAACAAGCCATCACGGGCCTTGTTTAGACATTAGGAGGTCCCTCAAAAGTAGTCTACAAGACAAGCAATTTTCTGCTTCTACGTTCCTGTAACATTTTGGCAAAAAAGGCAGTTTTCTGAAGTGGCTTATCCAAATGTGCATTAAGCCTTTTCTAGCACTTTTCAGTCATGTAAAGTTAATTTTATTTCCTTTTTTAGCATTTTATAAATATCTTAAAAGATATTTTGTGCCTTGGGCTTTGCAAAGCCTCAAGGACAAAATCAAATATTTGCAATAGGCCAATGGCCTTCTAGATGCTCTTGGATAGTTTATTTCTCTTTAGCCTATATATCATAAGAGATTTCATTGTATCAAGAGGCTAAAATTGATGTTATAGAGCAATAAATGGTTATACAAGCTTGAAAGAAATAATTTGTCTCATGATGTGGATTATTTCTTGTTTGTCTTGGATGGTGGAAGAGGACTGTTTGTTGGATTGCTTGGCTTGGTAAATGGTATAGTATTCCTTATCTGTATGTTTTCCTTATTTTATCGTACATGTTTTCATGTGTCTTGCTTGCTGTAGATTAGTAAAGAATAGATTTGAGACATTCCCATGGAGGCACCTCAAGTTTCCTGATTTCATTACAGCTTCTATGTTTTTCTTCCTTCTTAGTTATGTCAAAGAATTCTTAATTGCTATTTGATACCCTAAGAACTTGTTATCAATTTCATTAATGGTTATTATGTATGCTATCTAGTATGATTCATGGTATGCCCTGCTTGCTCATAGCTATCCAAAACCCCATCACTGAAACCTTTCTCTGAATTTTTTATTGTCCTAGTTGAACCAAAGAAGTTTTGTTTCAATCTTGCCCTTTGCCTATGCTCTGCAATCTTAGTTCAAAGTTCCTGATAGCACAAAATATGATGTCTAGGAGTTCCCTCATCATATATTGAGTTTTTTGTTTGACTTACTTTTTTTCCCCAAAGTCTGAAGGTGATTTTCCCAAAGTTAGAGGGTCTTATACTTCTATGTATCACCTGAATATTTATTTTATGCATCTATCAATTTGAAGTTTCATTTATCGTGATTAATGGTTAGCCCTACCACATGGATGTCTGCTGTAAAAATATTTATGCTTAAAAATATTTTTCCTTCACAAAACTTAGTGTCCATCTCATTTCACTCCACCTAAAAGAATCCATTTTACCTCGACCAAATCGGCCCTGCAATATACCTTGTCCACCCTTTGAGGCAGTCTCAACCTTATCGACCCCATAGCCCAGTTGATCTGACAATATTTCTATCTATCTATATTTTGATCAGTTCTCCCTCAAGAAACCTAAAACAAAACCAAAACATACTTAACAACTAGCCTAAAATTAGATACATACAAAGCAAACAAATCTACATTCCTTGCATAATAGAGAGAGCCCTCTCTGAGTCCAGGAAGGCTAGGTCCTTGGGCTCCAAAGTTGGCTTGATGTTACCCTATCACTTGGCTTGCTAATCTGCCAAATCACGAGACCCTAAGACATTCTCAATGAAGCTAGTTGGATTTTGGTGTCATCATCATGAAAATTTTGGATTCTCAAATAGACCTCTAATTTTCCTAATCCAGTTATCTAGCTTTTCTGCATTAACTTCACCATTAAGAATTGGAAATTCAAAATTAACATCAAGTTTTAGAAAATGACTTTTACCATGTTCTTTGAATTGTATGGCTGTGTTGAAGACCCGAAAATCGGGTCTACAACAAGGGGGATACCCACCCGGTCTGGACTTTGGTTGGCAACTCATTTTCCGTTTGGTATAGTGGGTCAAACTGGGGATAATGGGAACAGTTTCCCAATATGTGTGTATGTGTTGAGAATTGATATTTCCTTTCTAAAAGTTCCTAAGTGAAATGATTTTATTCTAATTCTAATCTATAACATGCAATTGTATTCTAATAAATAGAAATATCTGATTCTAAACTAACCCGGGATGTAATCTTTCCGTTATGCGATCTAAAATGATTTCAAATAACAATTGGTAATAAAGATCATTCAACTGTTATAAGAAAAGAATTCAATAAAGATAAACCACTTCATATAAAAAGTTAGACGAAACAGTTGTGAAAAACATATCGCATAATAAGCTACTCATATATTAAGCATAAACAAATAGCTATCACCATACAAAAGTGCCAAATGATAACTCAAGCATTCAAGCATCAATATATAAACAAATGAACATAAATATCACTTTAACATAGAGGCAGAAATAGTTAAGAGATAAAAGTACCATTTATAACTAGTTCTACTCACAAGCTTCAAGCAATAATGACTTATCTCTTCTTAATCCAACATCCACTAAGAGTAAAAAAGTGCAAAATCAGTAGCAGATATTGAATGCAGATATCAATAAATCCTATTCCATTCATTCATTAAAACCTCCTCGGAGGGTGCAAAAGTGCATGTTCTGAGGACAAGTTTTTGACAAATTTCAGGACCCTTCTCTAAATGCATGAGAAGGGTTTAAATACTACTAACTAAATCTAAAAATAATTTATTACAAAAATGTAGGATACGGTTTAAATGACCGTCCTCTTTTTAGGCAAAAATAAAGCAAAATTAATACTAAATCTAAAATTAAAACTAACAACTAACTACTTGTGAATATGTTCTTTGAAATTGCAAGTGTTCAACATTTGTTTGAAACTTGGTACAGCCGACTTTTGACTACTACGTAACCAGAAATCAACAAATTTGGCGCCATATTCTCGGCGAAATTGATGATACATTGATGATACATTTAAGAGTCATGCACTGGATGTGTGGTTTTACCAAACACGCCCAGTAAGAATCCCAACTCAACTTAGTTAACATTTTAATCGATTTTGCCTTTTCTTGAGCCTTCTGTCTCCAGTCTATCTGCAGTTGCTGTGCTTTCGGTAGATACCCTAGAGTAGTTTCTGAGATCCAATTTACCTTGTGAAAATTTTCATTTATGCAATCAATAACATTATTTGCTGTTGTGGCTGCTTCTTCTACCGCTTTCTCTACTTTCCTGATTTGTGCATCCCAATTATTAAAGAGTATTTCTTTGTGATTGTCATTGATTATTGGTGCATCTGCTCTTTTCCCCTCCTCTGTTTCTTGCCAAGCCAAATAGTCAGTAACTATTTTATCAGTTAAATCATAATCATGTCGTAATTCTACGACATGATTAGTGATTTTATCACTTTCTTCACAATAAGAGTTCCACTGTAATATTCTTTGGCATAATATTTCCTATTGCTACAGTAGTTTGTCATTTAAGGAAATGGACTCTGTGATGAATTCTGTAAGCTTGGGATCATCTTTGTGCATCTCTTGCATAACCTGTAGCTGTTTTTATTTTTCAGTCAAACTGTTCTGGTATCCTATCTGCATTTGTTGGAAGTCATGTTGTAATTTTTCAAGCTATTTCTAAACCTGTACTTGATCTTTGTACGAATGAGAATTTTCGTCCAGAGTCTTACTGGAGAAGTCAGGACATGGTTTAGGGCTCTTACTCCAAACAGTGTTGCTGACTTACCAGCCCTTTATAGATTATTTTTAAATAGATGGGAAAAGAAGAAAGATCCTCTTAAAATCCTATCAGACTTTGGAAAATTGAAGAGAGGACCCAATGAAGCAGTGCAAGATTATATCATTAGATTCAATGAAGCTTACAATGCTGTTCCCCAAAACCTTAGACCTCCTCCAAATTCAGTATTGGTTAAATTCCCTGATGGGTTGGATTCTGACATAGCATATTCACTTAGGGAAAGAGCTCCTCAAACTCTAGAAGATATGCAAAGCATAGTTGTTAGTGTTGAAGCTAACCTGATAGAAAAACGAGCTAGAGCTAGAGCTGAAAGAAGGATGCCTATAAACGAAGAGCCTTCGGCTTTTGAAATAAAGCTGGATGAAATTATTAAGGGGATGGAAATACTGGGAGATAGAGTAGATACAATCGAAAGGAAGTCTTCTGGCGATGGTCAAAATGTTGTTAGAAACCAAAACTTGAGAAGAAATCAAAACCAAAATACTGGGAAAAATGTTCCTGACCAAAACATCAGGCCACCATTCCAGGAAAATTTCGTTGAAGGTTCATCTTCTGAGGAACCAACCGAGGATGTTGAAATAAATAAATTGACTGAAAACAAGAATGAACCAGAAGTTTTCCTATCTCAAGATGATCAAGAAAATCACATTCTTCAAACATTTCAAACTCATTCAGGAGAAGCTTTTGATTTTAAGGAAGGATATGACTCAGCAATTTATGAAGTTCATAAACAATACAATTTGAGAAGCAGACAGATTGACGTGCTAGAAAATAGCAAATAGAAAACTGTGAAACAAAAATTCAAAGGTAAAATTAACACTCCTCCTGTACAAATTCTTTCTAGAGCAAGTCCTAACCCCGCTAAACCAATAATTGAAGATGTGTCTGATAATCAACTGAATAATAAACAACTTTCCAATAATTTTCCTTCTACAGGAAACGTAGAAGAACCAACAGACGTTAACTCATAAACAACTTCAACTCATAATCCCACTCCTGAAAAAGATAAAAACACTGAAAACACAAAAATAGAGAAAATCCAACTGTTCAAAATACTAGAGTTCAAACAGAAAAATCTTTCAATCTAGAAGCCGAAATAGGAAAATTAAAGATAGTTGTTCCATTGGCAGAATTAGCTAAAAATGATGTCTATAGAAGCCAAATCAGTAGATCCCTTAACATTACTGGAATGGATGATTCAGTAAATGTTTTTGATGATCAACCCAAATTACTTTTTGGCCCTGAAGTAAATGGAAAACGAGAAGGTGGAGGAACTCCTCCATTTTATGTGAGTTTAAATGTACATGAAAAAATACTTCATAATGCCATGCTTGATTCTAGAGCGTCTCACAATTTAATGTCCAAGGCTGTGATGGAAAGATTAAACCTAGACATTACCAGACCATGTAAAGATCTCTTTTCTTTTGATTCAAGTCAGGTAAGATGTTTAGGTTTGATTAAAGATTTGTGTGTTACTTTGGTGCAATACCCTGTGAAATCTATTTTGATGGATATAGTAGTAGCACATATTCCTCCTAAATACGGTATGTTGTTGTCTAGATCCTGGGGTGCCAAACTCGGAGGATTTCTTCAATTGGATATGTCATATGCTACTATTTCAGTGTTCGGTAAACCTAAAAGACTATACAGAGAAACCTTGATGAAATATTTAGTCAGTAGTCAGGAAAAGCCTGAAAAATTCCCCGTCCACTCAGTACATTCTGATATGGACTCATTCATCCTTTATAATGTTGAATTTGACCTTCCTACTGAATTAGAAGCACCTGAAACAGAAACTGCAAATAAATCTACTGTTCAAATCGAAGAAATTTTGGAAAACAAAGAAACTTCAGATATTCAAGAAATACCAGGAAAAACTGAAAAACCAGATGTCCCTGTTAAGAAAGTTGTTAAAACAGTCGATGAAGATTATGAACATGAAATTCTTTAGCATTTAGAATTTGATGGTTCAGTAAATAACTTAGGAGAAGGAGCTGTAATTTGGATACACAACATTGAAAATGATCATGCTGAAGGCCATGCTTATAGATTGAACTTTAGATGCACTAATAATATGGCAGAATATGAGGCTCTTTTGCTAGGGCTTAAACATGTCAAAAAATTAGGAGAAATTAGAGTATCAATCATAGGAGACTCTAAGTTAATTATTCAACAGATCAATGGTGAATGTTCGAAAAAAGACCCCAGATTAAGAGAATACGGAGGAACAGTTGTGGAAATTCTCAATACTTTTCTACAGGCTCAGCTTGCCAAAATTCCTAGAAAACAAAATTTGCATGCTCATAGTCCTGCAATGTTCGCTAGCACTTGTAAATTACCTTTTGGACCTAATCATCAGTTCACAGCTGAGATTATACATAGACCTGCTATACCGGATAATCTTATGAATTGGCAAGTGTTTGTAAATAATAATTAGATAAATAAATTTTTGACCTTAGAAAATGAATTCTCTAACAATAGTATAGATGAATACACAACAATTAATGAATCTGATCAAATAGATGAACAAGAAACAAATATTTCAGAAGAGACTGCAATTCACATGCTTCACCCAACTAAATTCACCAAAAAAGATATGCAGGATCTGAAACAAATGGAAGTCGATGAGATTATAGAAGATGAATCTGAAATTATTAATCTGAAAGATAATCATTTACCTAAAGGATTAAATCCTTTGGAAGATATTTTTGACTCTAATGACATTCCACTGAAACCCAAAATGGAACCATTAAACGCTGATATTGAAGAATATAATTTGGGAACTGAAGGAAATCCTAAGATGGTTAAACTATCTAAATCTCTGCCAGCGGATCAAAAGGTTAAATACGTTGAACTTTTAAAATAATTCCAGGATGTTTTTTCCTGGAGTTATGAAGATCTGAAATCATATGATACCTCCATAATTCAACATACTATACCTTTGAAACCAGATCAGAAACCATTTAAACAGAAACTTAGAATAATCAACCCTGTGTTACTACCTTCAATTGAGAAAGAAATTAAAAGAATGTATGAAGCAGGAATAATTTCTCCTACTAGGTTTTCTGAATGGGTTTCTAATTTGGTACCAACAAGGAAGAAAACATGAGAGATTAGACTATGTGTTGATTTGAGAAATTTAAACAAAGTTTCTTTAAAAGATAACTATCCTTTGCCTAAAATGGACCATATCTTACAAAGGCTAGTAGGTTCTTCCAAGATTTCTCTTCTGGATGGATTCTCAGGATACAACCAGATTCTGGTTCATCCTGATGATCAAGACAAAACAACTTTTACAACACCATGGGGTGCATTCAAATACGTTAAGATACCTTTTGGACTCAAAAATGCAGGAGTGACCTTCCAAAGAGCAATGGACATTGCCTTTGCCAAAGAAATTCATGATTTTCTAGTCATATATTTGGATGATTTGACTGTTTTTTCCAAGACAAATCAACAACAATTGGACCATCTTAGACAAGTGTTTATAAAATGCAGAAAGTATGGTATTTCTTTAAATCCAAAAAAAATCATTGTTTGGTGTTGAAGAAGGTAAACTCCTAGGTCATATCATTTCAAAAGATGGCATTAGAATTGATCCTGAAAGAATACAAGCCATTTTGCAAATACCTCATCCCAGGAATATTAAAGAACTTCAAGCTTTCATAGGAAAGATAATTTTTTTGAGAAGATTCATTTCTAGTTTAGTTGAATTACTTAGACTGCTTACTAACATGTTAAGAAAGGATTCAAGTATTAAGTGGATAGTAGAAGCCAAGCAATCATTTGAAGAAAACAAAATGGCTTTGACCAGAACACCAGTTCTTACCAGTCCAAAATTTGATAGAGATTTCATAATTTTTTCATTTGCTTCTGAACATACAGTTGCAGCTGTTTTATTACAAAAGGATGATCAAGGATGTGAAAAACCTATAGCCTTTTTTAGTGAAGCACTTAGAGATGCATCATTAAAGTACAACATCATGGAGAAACAAGCTTTCGCACTTGTGAAAGCAATTAAATATTTCAGAATTTATATATTGTATTCTCATGTGATAGCTTATGTACCTAATGTTGTCATTAAAGACATCTTAACTCAAGATGGAATTGAAGGCAAAAGAGGTAAATGGATAGCTACCATATTAGAATATGATATTGAAATAAGACCTACAAAACTCATAAAAGGACAAGGTTTGGCTCAAGTCATGACTGAAACAAATTGCCAAGCCCTGAATATTAATGAACTGGATGACGAACAGGAGATGGCGACTCCACAAATCAGTCAGGCCTTTTTAGACTCACCTTGGTATGCTGATATCATTTATGTTTTGTTAAACCTACAAGCTACTCCAGGGTTATCCAAAACGAAACAAAGGTTTTTGAAAATGACATCTTTAAAGTATTGTATTTTAGATAATGTTTTCTTTTGGAAGAATCACGATGGAATTCTATTAAATTATTTATTAAAAGATGAAGCTACCAAGGTTCTCAATGAATTCCATGCAGGAGATTGTGGTCGACACCTCTACTGGAAGTCAACTGCAGATAAGATCTTAAGGGTTGGTTTTTATTGGCCAACCTTGTTTTCAGATGTAAAGAAATTTGTAACTGCTTGCCATAAGTTTCAGATCTTTGAAGACAAGAGAAAAATATTACCTTTATCATTGAAACCAATTTCCACTGAGAAACCCTTTCAACAATGGGGCCTGGATTTTATTGGAGAAATACATCCTCCTTCTTCTGGCCAACACAGATGGATCCTTACTGCCATAGATTACTTTACTAAATGGATCGAAGCAATCCCATCCAGACAAGCCAATGATTCTGTAATCATAGGATTCTTAGAAACCAGTATACTATCAAGATTTGGTTGTCCTGAGAAAATTATAATTGATAATGCTGCTGCTTTCAAGTCTAAGAAAATGATTAGTTTCTGCAATAAGTATCATATCAATTTAGGTCATTCAACAGCCTATTATGCTTAGGGTAATGGACTGGCTGAATCTTCCAATAAAAGTCTCATTATCATTAAAAAACTATTGGAAAAAAATAAGAAGAATTGGCATAAGAAACTTACCAATGCATTGTTGGCAGACAGATTTACTACCAAAAAATCAATTGGGACCAGTCCATATGAATTAGTTTATGGTATTGAGGCTATATTTCCATCATCTTTAGGAGTTCCTGTAATGAAGTTACTTCAGGAGGCTCAAGTAGAACCAAATGATATTCAGAGAAGAATAAATCAAACAATTCACTTGCAGCAAACCAGAGAAGGTGTATCAACGATCCCAAGTTTTGCAGGAAAAATTAAAGAAGATGTTTGACAAAAGGACCAAAGCAGAAGATTTTCAATTGGAATACAAAGTTTTAAGATGGGATTCTAGAAGGGAAGATAAAGGAAAACATGGGAAATTTGATTTCTTATGGAAAAGACCTTACATCATTCATGCTTTACAGGGAAATAACACATATTTTTTGAGGAATTTGGATTGTTCAGAAGCTGAGGAAGGACCAGTCAATGGTCGAATGTTAAAACACTACTTTGATCCTATTTACTAGGATGTTCTGATTCTTTAACATGTACATAATATATCCTTTGTAATGCATCAGTTTAGAGTGGATAGTAACCCACTGGAGTTGAAGCCCGAAGGGAAGGCCCTGAGCTTCATACGTTTTACTATCATATATATAATAAAGCAATAAGCAAGAGAAAATTCCATGGTTCAGTCAAAATCATTCTGAGGGCAACTGATCTGCTGTTCTTGACTTTTCACAAGGAAAAGGCATCCCCAAGTGGAGCCAGTGTTAGACTCCTATACCAATAGGTGTCATATTTCATGATTGACTTGATGGGCTATGTAATATGTTCATACCTTTTTGTTGCAAATGTTTTCCATATTATTCAAAAAATCAAAAATCAAAAAATTTAAAAAATGTAAAGAGGGTATACCCTAAAAGAAAAATCAAAGGGTGAAAAAATAAATTGGCCAAAAAAGTGAAAGAAAATGAACCCCACCAAAAGAAAGGCCAAGGAAAGTGTGCAAGTCTAAATTCCACTACCTTTTTCTCTTATGTAAAAAATAAAATTGTGTGCAACTTGTATTTTATGCCACAATTGATGAATAGTCAAACAGTTTAAGCTTGGCTAGTTCATCTTTCAATTTCATGTTTTAGAATAGAGAAAAAATATCTGACCAGACAATTTAATCTTGGCAGATAAGTAGATAGGTAGAGTAAATAAAAAAGGAGCTCAACAGTTTAATCTGAGCCCTTGGATGTAATAAGTGTAGACTTAGGTAGGCTTGCCATGTAAAAGAAAAAGAAGATTGATAAGGGTTTGCTAGTCTAAGTGCACCCTGATAAAGAAGAGAAAATGATAGGGTAAAGTAGGTAGGCTAGGTAGATGTTGTTGCAGAATTATATGTGGTGAATGATGGTTCTAAATGTGTTCAAATGTACTTTCATCACAAGTGCAAAGGCAGATACTACATTGGAAAATATTCATAGCAAAGCAAAGTCAATATTATTAACTTCCCCTTGATTTTTCCCCTAAAGAATTCACTAATTTCCCTAGGCACTAAGGTATTTGAAGATTAAAGGGGCTCAAGGCATTTCCTTGACTTTTGGAGGGACCGGACCCTCAGCCTAATAATTGGAAAATCCTAAGTACTTAACATTCATTCACCTCCAAAAATCTTTTCCTAGGTAAAATCCCACTTTACTTACGAAAATCATGCAATAGTTCATAAAAACCCTCAAAATCACTTTTTATTCTAAGTCTAAGTAATGAAGTTGTTATAATGCAATTTTCTTGTAAATCTTCACTTGCTTAGTTATATTAATGAATTTTGAGTTTACATTGTCCCTTTGTCATATTAACTCTAATTTATATATTAACCCCCTATAAAATCACCTTTTCCTATTATATATAACTTATTTTATATAATATCCCAAAAAACCCATGTATTATAGTTTTAACCATAGTATTTAATCCCCACTTGTTCAAATTAAAAACCCACCTTATACCCCCTTTGGTTAAAAAATAACTTTATATATATTCCTGCCCCCTATGGTAAATAAATCGCTTTGGTTTAATTATCATATAATAAAAAAATATGAAAAATATTTAAACATATTCGATATGTGTTTAAAACAAAAAAGCCTGAAGTTAGTTTAAACTAAAACTTCAAACAAGTAACTCATCCCCTTTGTATTTTCAATTTTCCCGACGCTTAAACATGAGTTAATAATCGGTACCCCAACGTTTGACTCTGGTTTAAAAAACCATCCCCGATCGCTTTCCCGCTGTATAAAGGATGTA
>JAXQQM020058533.1:0-42231 GCA_034641835.2 Pinus albicaulis
CAATTTTACCATAGTAAAATTTCTTTCACTATGATAAATAGTTTAATAACCCATAGTTTATTAAATCATTTCTAGTCTAAACAGGAAACCCCTTGAGGAATAATTACATAAATCCTTATTTGTATGATTTCCCTCTAGGGATAATTAACTAAAACACTATTTAATTAATATTCCTTATCATATTTAACCCAAAACATGAGAATTATTTAGATAAATTATTATTTATCTTATTATTATCTAGGAATAATTATTTAAATTATTATTTGATAATATTCCTTGTTGAATTTGACTAAATCATTTTTAAATAATTAAATAAATCATTATTTATGTAATTATTCCTTAATCTCATCCTTGAAATAATAAAAAAATAATTTATTTATTTATTATTTCTAAATAAAGGGATTTAACCAATTCTAAATTCCTTTTCCCTCCACCAAAAATAATAAAATATTCCAAGTAAGTTGGATCTAGATTTGGTCAATAATATTTTAACTATGCACCAATATCTAGATTAACTCAATATTTTGTTATAAATAGAAGGGTTTTTCCATTCATTCACTACCTTTTGTCACCTTTTGATCTATAATTTTGGTTTTGACTTTGATCCTCCATCATCGTCATATTTTCTACTTTTGCTTGTGAGCTCCCTTTGGATTTTATTTTTGTTTGGGGTGTTACCGCACCATAGAGATAGGCTAAGTGTTGAGGACATACAAGAACCCATCCCATTGAGGGGGACTAGTAACATCTTTCTGTGTTCCTTTCCTAGCTGTCATAATACAAAAAATTCTTTATAAGTTCCTGTCTTGACTATTGTATATATGGAGAAACTCTTTCTTTTTTTCGTTGTTTAATGTATTTAACTGCATAGATCTGGATTTTTGTAGCATTTATTCTGATTACCTACTACAGATCTAAGGACATTGACAACCACATTTGATGTTAGGGTTGTTTGTTATGCACAACTAAAGTGAGCTTTTTTCGTACGCTTGCGATTATAATTCACACTAACAACTGGTGAATACACTAGGGATTTTAATTACGACCGTTGTCATTTTTCAGACCCCTGCATGACCAGTTTCTTCAGCCACTAGGGTAACAGGTATCAACCGCGACAGAGATAACATTTTTTTTTTGAAACCTGCCCCCGAGACATTCGGAAGTGCAAGTCGCACTTTTCATCCAAAAACCTGTGACCTCAGCTCTCAGTTAGCCGATATCTTCCCAAAAACTACAACCTTAGCAAAAAACAGGTTAGTACCTGCGACCTACAGTTTTTTGGGGGATTTATTCTGTAATTTTCAGGGTTTTCCAAGGGTATTGTTCAGGGTTTCTTGACTTCCGTCTTTACCCATATTAGACCTATACTTGCTTAGTTTTACACGTTGAAGTAGGAACCAAGCCCCTTAGGGCTTCAGTACGCTTCCACCTTTTTAGGATTTTAGCTGAAGCAGGTCTTCTATGATTTCAGTGTTTCTCAACAAGTTTTTAACATCTGAACCTGCATTTTCATATCCATTTCAGATCAGTTATTTTTCCATCCAAAACACCTTTTTCAATTTTTTTTCCTCCCTTTAGGGTCCCCTATGTTTCCCTTTAGGTTGTATCCTTTCGCCACATATTTTTTAGCATTTTTCCCTCTGGCTTTTTGTTGTTTTCTGCACCTCTTTTCAGCAAATCTAGCCTTTATATCCCTGTCCCTCTTGACCTTAGATCTATTAGCCATATTTTGTATTTTGAGTACCTTTTTCCCACCCTTAGACTAGTTGTCGGGAAGCCCTCCTTTTTGGGTTTAAATTTATGCATCTTTAGCTGTTTATTTTACTGTTGCTTTCATTTTCATTTACTATCGCTTTCAATTTTATTTACAGTTATACAAAATATTTTTTATTTTTTCTATACACACATCTGGGCTTAATTAAAATTAACACACTTTTTCCACACATGCACACCTAAAGTGAAGAGCACCTAGTTTACACCACCATGCCAAGACTTAAACATAGTAATTAATTAATCTACACCTTCGTTCCCTTGTTTACCTATCTTCCTTATTGGGTTTCGTGTATCTTTTCCATCATTGCACCCCCAAGGTGTTTATCGCGAAGACTCTGTTGGCTTGTGGTTTGTATGAATGGATAAGGAAACATGCAGAGTTAAGAAAATGAAGAGCGGTAATGGCTAAACTGAAGGCCAAGCAATTGAAGCACAAGTTGAGCGAACACCCCGCAGTCAAAAGAGGAAAGAGCACTCACCACTTACCTTTTCGCGTCGCCAACTGCATTTCACTTACACTTTCATTAACCTCACCTGCACTATTTCCCCGATTGCGATGTAAATGGGACCCACCCTCTCCTCCACGTCACCTCTCCTACCATCGCACATCGCACTGCGCAACTTGTAATATTTACCCCCGTTTCTCATAATAGCAAACTCCCGATTCCCTAATTGTAATTTGTGATATGAGTTTGGGCCCCACATCCGTCATGCCACGTCACCTTTCCTCCCATCGCTCATCGCACTTTGAAAATATTAACCTTTAACCCCTGTTTCTCATAACAAAACACTCTCGTTTGTGATTTTCAGGCGGCCCCACCTTTGTCATGCCATGCCACCTTCCGCTCATCGCACATTGCACTTTTCCAATCTTAACATTTACCCCCATTTCTCATAATAAGAAACTCCCTGACTCCCGATTGTGATTTGCGATATGAGTTTGGGCCCCACCTCCATCATGCCATGTCACCTTTCTGCCCATCGCACATCGCACTTCGCAAATCTTAACCTTTACCCCCATTTCTCATAATAAAAAACTCTCCAACTCCCAATTGAGATTTGCGATATGAGTTTTGGCCCCACCTCCTTGCCATGTCATCAAATCCCTTCCACGACCTAGTCCCAATCCCTTCAGTGTTAACGATCCTACTGTGTGTTAATGTCATAGGCCTCACTTTCAGCTTCGCCATCTTCCCCTCATCTTCGCTCCCTATCATGCATCTGAAAGATCATGATCTAGTTCGGCCCCTCTCCGAAACCTGGACTACAGTTTTGCAAGTAAAACACAACATGGGTTTTTGGTGGGACAAGCGCAGCTATGGTGTATTTATTTTGTCCAAGAACTCCCTGCTAAAGAGCTAGGCACGTGTAGCACGACTGGTCATTTCGCAATGGTTATTAGAAATCATGAGAATAAGGGAGTGGAGGCTTTCGATGGCAGGTTGAATCATGTGATGGAAGCCAAACTGCCTACCTATTCACGACTACTCCTCGCCACCACATTTTGAAGATTCCAGGATTTAGCCTACGTGGCCAACTATGTTGTTTCTTTTGTTGTTTGATTATGATTTTTTGTTGTTGAAATATTGATTTCACCAGATTCTGTTTTGATTTTTTGATTATGGGAGTGATTTCTCGATGCACACTCTGCGATTTGGTTATGATATTTTGATTTTCATATGTGTGGGTCAATCATGAAAGTTTATTTGATCGTAAACCCTCTAGGAGAACTCTTTATGTATAGAGTTCAGAGATGAAAGAAGGGTTCTGAATGTTGGAGAATTTTTGTTGTAGTTCTGTATGACCGTGCTCTTTATGCTCTGAGACACATATTTGGGAGATTTGTTTTGAAAATAATATGATATACAACATTATTTATTTGGATTCCATATGGAGCAATGAGTAGTATGTATCCGTTTTCTCTTTTTTATCAGTAATCTCCTCTTTCTATCTAATCATCTTTCAATGTTCTACTGCTTTGATGATTCATGTAATATAGTTTCCAGTGGTGAATTTTTATTCATGAATCATTGTATTAATAACGCTCATGTGTTAAAATTTCTGTGCCCCCTTAATTCACGCTCTAGGAATCTCTATTTTTAGTCACATTCCACTTACATCCACCTCCTCTGAGTTCACAGGAGACAGATTCTTAAGACTTTTAGTATCTCTTCATTGTGGCTTCCTCCTTCGTTCCTTCTTAGCACCTCTACATATTTTGAAAGCCTCTGCTCATTGTTTCATACTTGGCCCATTTGAAAAGAGACTTAGCCATACATCCTCCTGAGCCTTCTCACAGTATAGGGTAATTCACATGAATCAAACTCCAAATTCTTCATCATTCCTGTACCACCACAACCATTATTCTCTTAATCCATATTCTATCAGAGGCACCCTTAAAATTGTATACATCTAACCTCTTATTTCAAGATTTCCTAGGCACTTGTATTTTGCAACGCAAGGCTGTCTATAGGAGCTACAACATATTTTTGGCGTTGTTTCCAGGGAGCGAATTAGAAAACCT
Organism: Pinus albicaulis; assembly: GCA_034641835.2. Taxonomy (NCBI): domain Eukaryota; kingdom Viridiplantae; phylum Streptophyta; class Pinopsida; order Pinales; family Pinaceae; genus Pinus; species Pinus albicaulis. Next base: position 4,298 of record JAXQQM020058533.1, read on the forward strand.
TTTCCCTAGGATACGACATTATCTTCACCCTTAAATCAGGTGAGCACGAAGGGTTGAGAGTTGCATAGACCTCACCTTGGCAACTCCACTATTATCAAAGTTGAAATCAATTGTAATCCTGGCTTACACAAGGCCTCATACGCGATTAGATATTTCCCAGATGAAAACCCATTTTGTATATGTTCCCTAAAAGATCATATCTAAGAGAATTTGGAAGGAAAAGTAACTAAGCCAGGATGACCTGCCCTCATTTTCTCTAGAAGATTCAAATTCCTCATCTCAGAAAGCTGACATCTATGGCCCTGGCTCCACAGCCCATGTTCTTGGGTATTCTCCAGAAGCCTCTACTTTAGCCACTTCAGTCATAAATACGAAGCTGAATCCACTGATACTTCTGTGCCTCCCTTTCACCCTACTCCCGAGGCTGAATAAGTTAAAGAAGTTGCAATACTCCGAAGCTTTTTACAGAAAAATATACAAACCTCTACTAATCACATACCTGTTATACCCAATCTAACTCATCCTCATAACCTATACCCACTGCACCTCATGGTTGTACTTGGTTTCCTCCTCAAAAAGTATGCTCCATTGGTTCTACCTAGTTTTTGAATGACATGCCATAAGACTAACTTAAAGCTCCTTCCTTGGTTCACTGGGGAAGATAATACTTCTGCATAGAGACATATTGAAAAATTATGTGCCTTTGCTGAGAATGTGAATGTAGAGCACTTAGATGTGGTATTAAGGCTTTTCGTCCAAGGAGAAGCCTGAAAATGGTTCAAGTCTCTTGCCGACAACATAGTCCACACTTGGGAAGAAATGGGGAATTTCTTCACATTAAAATGGGGAGAAAAGAGGGACAACAGATACGTTCTCACCTAGTTCAATGCTCTAAAAAATGGACACAATGAAGATGTAACAGAATTCATAAAGAGGTTCGAACCAGACTTTAGGTTCACCCTAAGAGAAATAAAATCCACATCTCTGGATTAGATCCAAACTTATGCATTGGAGGCAGAAGAAAAATTTTCTTCTACTGCTAAATTCAAGCGGAAGATAGAAAATGAAGCCAGAATAAATAACATGGAGGAGGCTTCTTCTTCAAATCAGGAAAGGGAATCACAAGAGTATAGAATTGAAGAAACAAATAAGTTAATCAAGAAACTTTCAAATAAGTTGATTAATCTTGAATTGGAGGCAAAAAATTCCCCTTCGCATCCCAACCAAATGATTCCTAACTGGGGGTGTAATCCTCAATATTGGAAGCCCCCTTTGTAGTTGTTGCAATGAGAGAGGAAGGAAAAACAAGACCACATTCAACCCCCTCTCTACTTGGAGGGAGAAGTGGAGGGATAGGCGGAGGAATTCACAGACAGCCAAGAAGATCAATTCCTCACTTACTCCGATGATGAGGAGGGTGAAATCATCCTGCAAGCAAAGCAAGAGGAGAAGGAAGTACCTCTAGAGGATCAAGATATTGACAGTTTCTGCAGACAGTTCATGGATTTCATGCAAGCTCAACTCCACAAGAAATATGACCTCAAGTCCTCCAGAAAGAGAACCCGAGTGCAAGAAAAAAATTAAGAGTTGATATCAAGAGAAGCAAACCCCTCCCAGTCTTTCTAGTAAAGGGAAAAATGCATTAGAAGAGTCCACCCCTCATAAGGCCATTGCATCCACTTCCAAAAAATAAGAATTTTATCCTCCCAAAAATGAGAAGTCATCATCTATACTCTTGAAATTACCCAACCCTCCTAGAGAACAGTTCAAAGAAGCCATTACAGAAAAAGGGCCCACACCCTTTAATCTCCAAAAATAACTATAGAAGGTCAAGATCCTGGTTCCCCTAATCTATCTCCTAAAAAACCTTCATACAAAGCTCAAGTTTCCTAATTCATGTAGCCCCATGGTGTAATCCCTCTGCCTAACAGCCTCAATCTCCAAGAAGAATGACCCATGGTGGTTTTTGGACCTCATCTAGAAGAGCAAGACTCAACCACTCCCCCGTTCTATGTGACTTTGGTGATACGTGACTTATTATTGCACAATTGTATGCTGGATTCTGGGGCTTCACATAACCTGTTGCATTTGTCTGTCATGGAAAAATTGGGATTGCATATTACAAGGCCTTATAAAGACCTGTATTATTTTCAATCCAAAAAGGTGAATTTATTGGGTATGATAAAAGACCTGGCAGTGAATTTAACCCAGAGCTCGGCCAAAAGTGTGGTAATGGATATTGCTATATCTAATATCCCAGCTTGGTTTGGAATGTTGTTGTACAGATCCTGGGATTCCAAGATTGTAGGGTAAATCAAACTCAACCTCACCTACACCACCATCCTAGTGTTTGGTGGGGAAGAAAGAATATTATACCATGATTCCAAGTTTGTAAATATGGTCACCAAAACCAATTCTCTGGTGTATGGCAAGGAGGGTGAATTTTCCTGTCTTATGCTCGAGGAGGATGAAAATTTCCTGCAAAAAACGAAGGTATGTCCCCTAAGATAGGGGGATCCCATAAACAGAGTGGAGAACAGGATTTGAACCTTGCAGTTTGATGGGGTGTATTCACGAGAAGGAAATGGAGCCGAGGTACTCCTGATATCGCCAAAAGGATGCTTAGTGCCTCTCTCCTTCAAGCTTGAATTTGAAGCCACAAACAATGTGGCTGAATATGAAGCTCTGTTGTCGGGACTACATGCATCACAGAATATGAACATACACAATTTCAAGGCGTTTGGAGATTCAGAGCTAATAGTGAGGCAAGTTAGGAGCCAATGCCAAGATAAGCACCCGCGGCTCAGAGCTTACAGGAATGAGGTATGGGATTTGGTTGATAACTTCTACTCGGATTTTAGCATTCAATTCATGATGAGGGATAATAATAGAATGGTCGACTCACTAGCTATGGATTCTAGCAATTTCCTTCCTCCTCAGAATTCGTTGCTCAGATACATGGTGGAAGTGAGGTATCATCCCTCCATTCCGAACAACGTAAAACATTGGCAGGTCTTTGAGGATTAAGATAAATTCAAGCATTTTATGGATATGGTGGGTGAATTCTCGAATTTGGTAATCAACTTAGTGATCGAGGATGACAGTGAAGAGTCGAAAACAAGATGGGAGGAGACACTGGACGGGCACCACGTCTTTCAATTAAAGGAAAATGTCATTCTCGGGGGTCTTGTTCCATTAGAGAGACTTTTTGATAAAAACGATATCCTGGTGAACCCTAGAAAACCATCCCTAGATGAGCCAATCAGGGATTTCAATATCGAGACAGAAGAAGATGAAAAGGTGGTGAAGCTATCGAAAGGAGTCCCTGAATCATATCAATTACAGTAGATGATCTCTTTTGATCACACAAAGACATCTTCGCTTTGTCGTACCAGAACTTGAAGGCTTTTGATATTGAAAGCGTACAACATAAGATACCTTTAAAAGAAGATGTTAAGCCTCATAAACAGAAGCTGAGGCAGATCAATCCTCTTCTTCTCCCGGCTATTCAAAAATAAATAAAGAATTTTTTGTAGGCAAATATCATTGTCCCTCTGAGGTACTCCGAATGGGTTGAAAAATTGGTGCTTGTAAGGAAGAAAAATGACGATATCAGGCTTTGCATGGATTTACGCAATCTGAACAGAGCCTCACTCAAATGAAATTATCCCCTCCTGAATATGGACCACATCTTACAGAAGTTATTGGGATCCTCCCGCATGTCCATGTTGGACGGTTTCTCAGGATATAACCATGTGGTGGTGCTCCTTGAATACCAAAAGAAGACGACGTTCACTATGCCTTAGGGAACCTTCATGTACACCTGAATTCCTTTTGGCCTAATAAACCTCGGTGCCACATTCTAGCATGTGATGGACATGGATTTCATAGGCGACCAAGATAAGTTTGTGGTGATTTATCTGGACGACATCACCATTTTCTCGAAGAGTGACGCTGAGCATATAGAGCATCTTCGACGAACCTTTGACAAATATTGAAGGTATGGTCTGTCCCTTAACCACCAAAAATCCATGTTTTCCCTAGAAGAAGGGAATCTATTAGGGACTATAGTGTTAGGGTCCTACAAATATAGGATTCATAATTTTGAATTGACTTTTGATGGCCTTGTAAAATATGTACATACCTTGCTTTCTACAAGTTTTTTTCCCATATTTTGAAAAAATAAAAAAATAAAATTAAAAGAAAAAGAAAAATAATAAAAAAAAATCAAAAAGAGGGTAAAAAGTCCTAAAAGAAGGAGATCAAAGGACTTAGAAAATATAGACCCCAAAAGGAAAAAAGATCAAAATAAAACCTGAAAGTGAGCAAGTCCAAATGCCACAACTTTTACTTTTTTTCAAAATAAATGATTATGGCAGAGTGTCAATAAATGACATAATCCATGATGAGTTAAATTGTTTAATCTTGACTTGTCATGTTTTCAATTTCATTTTTAGATAGTGAATAAAGATTTGTCAGATAGTTTAATTCTGACAAATCTGTAGATAGGCAATGAATAATGAGGAGCTCAATAGTTTAATCTGAGCCCTTAGATGAAATAAGGTAGATTTAAATAGTTTTATTGCTTTAAAAGGATAAATGTTTCAAGGTTGCAAGCCTAAATGCACCTTCCAAAAGGAAGAAAAAATGCTAGAGTAATGTTGGGTAGGTAGAAAGAAGTGAGAAAAAGCATGTAATATGTATCACCGGGCAAAAATCAATAATTTCCCACCCCCCGTAAGTATTCAATATTCTAAGCTATCAGTAAAACAGACTCAGAGCATTTCTCTGACTTTTGTTGGGACCGGACCCAAGGCTCGATGACTGGTTAGTTGAAAATGTTGAATTCTTATGTTAAATTCCCATTTATCGTCATTCATCCTTCATTCATACATTTTAACATATTTTCATAAGTAAAGACTCATTCTTAATTAATAAAACACAAAACCCCATCTAATTAACTTCCTTCATTCAGAAACATACAAAAACCCTCAAAAATGCTTTATCGTAAGTAAATTGGTGAAATGATGGAAAAACAAGATTTTCTTTACTTTTTCACTTTACTTAGTCATATTGTGTATTTTTGTGTTTTCCATTCCCATTTTTATATTAACTTTTAACTTAGTTTATTAAATCCTCAAATAAAAGCTTGTCCTATTTATCTAATTCCCTATATCTAAATACCCCCGAAAAACACACTATTACAAATATTTTAGACCAAAGTTATTATCCACATGTCAAAAATAAAACCCAAATAAAGCACCCTTTTTTCTAAAAATAACTTTAATGAAATATCCCGCCCCCTATGGTCATTAAACCATTCAAAAAAGGTTTAATACTATATAATAAACTAAATACTGCACCAATTATGTTTTATTCAGGCATATTACAAATGTTTTGAAAAAAAACATATTAATCCCGCACCTTTGTATTGGTTAAAACCTTATCCTCCATTTTAAACCATTATCCCTCCGCCATCATATAAGCCAATGTATGCAATTGAACTTAACCCCCCTTACATTTTACCAAGGCTTAAGGTTTAAAAACCTTGTCAGAAAAACGCCTTTGCAATGCATAATTTTAGAACCCAAGGTTTAGTTGAAATAAACTAAGTTTTATTTTAATAAATTAAAACCTTTACAATATGCCTATCCCAGCTATATTATATAAGCCATTCACCTTATATAATTAAACCATGTCGCATGCATAATAAACCCCGCCCTAATATGAGTTAAGCCTTTGCCCACAACAAAACATAAAGGTTTAATTTTTAACAGCCCACACATGCATATCAAAGCCCAGTCCCACCTTTCATTAAGCTGCAGTTTCCCTTTTAATCCTGACACTTCACACCCGAGTCCCAGATCTGACGGTCGATACTCAATATCGCATGGAAAAAGTGATCGACTACCCAACTCCAAATTTGACGCAAAATGGGGAGTTTTGGCCCATTTCTCCCTCCTTGATGTGTCAATTATCTATTGGATCACGTCCATTTGATTCAAATCCACTTACTGCCCAATTACTATGCGATAACCATTGTCCTGTTTTGTTTTGAAAACTAAAACTGCTTCCCACCGCGATTTGACATGCAGTTAATGCCAATAAACACTATCAATGTATGATTAAAACCTTTGGTACATACATATTATTTCATTATTACGCAGATTGAATCCTTTCGCAACGCCCCTCTTTGCTCAATCCATGCTTTCAGCATTTTTGAACCTCTCGATTGAGTTTTAGCATGGCTGAATTTGACGAGAATTTACCTTTGAAGAATGTTGAAGAATAGAGGAAATTTGCTCCAAAGTTGTCTAAGCCGAGTGTTACAACCAAAATCTTTTAACAAAAAACATTTTTTTACGGTTGAATACCTACATTTAAAGGTATTTTCCTCATAATTCTAAACTTGCAACACAAATTAAAACCTGCCTATTGAATTCAAATTATCTTTCAAAAAAGCCAATCCATTTTATTAAGAAATTGAGCGAAGTAGAACGGCTTACAATCACAAAAAAGAGACCAAACCCTAGCCAATTTTTTTAGGAAACTCTGTTTTACACGGCAAGACTTTTTGAAGTCAAATTCCCAATTTCCAAAGCTTGAATACCAAATTCAAAGCACCTAAAGGGTTAAAGCTGCTGAATATACCATAGAAATCCCTTTTTCAATTAAACCCACTCAGAAAACCCATGTTTTCTATTTTATGCCATTTTTACATCCTCAGATAAGCCTAAGTGAGCCAAAAGCCTAAGTGAGCCAAAAGCCTAAAATAATCCATCCTCAGCTTAAAAATGCTCAATTTCCTCTCTGTTTAAATATAAAATCTCCTGCAAACTGTCTAATATTGCAGTAGTTATCCAAAATGACTAAAATGTTGGGTGTGGAGCACGATTTTCTTTTTCATCTTGATTGAGATCCGTACCTTGTTTTAGCTAGATATACATGACCCTAATAAAAACGTACACCCAACACCCTTGCGGTGGTGGGGAGGGGTGCGGGGGGGAAATTTCCCAGTGAGAATGGAGGGGTTGACCCCTTAGCGGGGTCAGGGGCTAGCGGTCCCAGACGGGGTTTGGGGCGGTGCCCCGGCGTCTTAAAACAGATGTAAAATTTCCTTGTAAAAGTATAGTAATTTCTAGTCAATCTAGGCCGTTCATTAGGCAAATGATCTGACGGTAGAAGTTATGTTTAATTTAGGGTTTTTTGCCTTAAAAGGCAACCCCTCGCTTTTATGAGGGTATTGTATTACGGCTGTGTATTGTATGTGTGTTCTCTAAGTGGGAAATAGATCAGGAGACTATGAGAGAGAACAGAGGATATTACAGCGGATCTGATGTAGGTTTTGTCTCTTAATTTTTGCTGGATAATAGAAAGGAAAGATGGCTATTGATTGGGCCGTAGCGGCGGGTGAACCACGTATATTTTGTGTCATTTTTGTGTATTTTTTTTGCTTTTATTTTCCACATATTTTATGTTGCAGTACTCCATGTCTATAATTTTCTCACACAAGCGGTATATTTGAAAGTATATTAGGTACAGGAAAGAAGGGTTCCTGGTTTGAGTGGGAGCAATGGTGGACGATGGTAAGTTTAGGGTCGAGAAATTTAACGGCCAAAACTTTGCGCTGTGGAAGATGCAGATGGAAGATTATCTGTATCAGAAAGATCTGTACCTACCATTGAGTGGAAAAACAAAGAAGCCGACGACCATGACAGACGCGGAATGGAACATTCTCGATAGAAAGGCACTCGGAACAGTACGGTTGTGTCTTGCGGCATCAGTCGCCTTCAATATTTCGAAGGAAACAACAACAGAGGGTTTGATGCAGACGTTGGCGAAACTATATGAAAAACCCTCGACCTCAAACAAGGTATTTCTTATGAAACAACTATTTAATATGAAGATGTCGGAAGGTGGATCTGTTGCAGACCATTGAAATGAATTTAATACAGTTACCAGTCAGTTAAGTTCTGTAGGGGTAAACTTTGATGATGAAGTTAGAGCTCTGTTATTCTTGTGCTCATTGCCAGAGAGTTGAAATGGTTTAGTAATGGCCATTAGTAACTCTGTCTCTGGATCTAGTACTTTAAAGTTTGATGATGTTGTTGGTGCTATCCTTAGCGAGGAAATGCGACGGAAAAGCTCCGGTGAGACATCAGGTAATGCTTTGAGTGCAGAGTCTAGGGGAAGAAGAATGGAAAGAGGAAAGAGCTCGGGATATCATAGTAAATCAAGGAAAGGCAGATCCAAGTCCAGATCGGGGATAGTGTGCTGGAATTGCGGAAAGAAAGGACACCTAAAGAAAGACTGTAGATCTCGGAAGGGAAAAGAAGGAGACACATAGCAAGAAAACAATCATGAAGCAAATGTGACAAGTGATGTGTTACAAGATGCTTTGATTATTTCTTTCGAAAATGTTACTAATTCTTGGGTTATAGATTCAGGGGCTTCATTCCATGCCACACTTGATAAGAAATATTTTCATGACTATGTTCAAGGAGATTTTGGACAAGTTCGTTTGGGTGATGATAAACCCTGTAAAATTGTTTGAATGGGTAAAGTTCTTGTAGAACAATAGAATGGAAACTAATGGCTATTAAAGGAGGTAAGACATGTTCTATATCTAAAGAAAAATCTTATTTCAACAGGGCAGTTAGGCAGTGAAGGTTGTGTGACAAATTTCACAGATAAAACTTGGAAGGTCACCAAAGGAGCGCTGGTAATAGCAAAAGGTGAAAAGGTTGGTACATTGTATTTATGCAATGGTATTTCTAACTCTGTTAATGCTTTAACTTCCAAAGGAGAAGATGCAACATTATGGCATCATAGGCTCGAACACATGAGTGAGAAGGGAATGAAGATTCTTCACTCAAGAAATTTGTTGCCAGGTTTGAAGAATGTTGATTTGGATTTCTGTGAGAATTGCATTTATGGAAAACAGAAGAGAGTCAGATTTCTCAGAGTTGGGAAAGGAAAGAAGAGCGAAAAATTGGAGCTTGTGCATACAGATGTATGGGGACCTGCTCAGGTATCATCTCTCAGTGGCTCTCGTTATTATGTTACTTTTATTGATGATGCAACTAGAAAAACATGGATTTATTGTATTCAGAATAAATTTGATGTATTTGATACTTTCAAGAAATGGAAAGCTTTGGTTGAGATTGAGACAGGAAAGAAGTTGAAGTGTCTCGGATCAGACAATGGAGGTGAATATTGCAGCAAAGAGTTTGATAGGTACTGTTCAGAGCATGGAATTCGTAGAGAGAAGACAGTTCCAAGAACACCACAAGAAAATGGTGTGTCAAAAAGGATGAACAGAACAATCATGGAGCGTGCAAGGTGCATGAGATTGCATGCAGGATTGCCTTTACAATTTTGGGCAGATGCTGTAGATACTGCTGTTTATCTAATAAATAGAGGGCCTTCAAGTTCCTTGGATGGTGGTATTCCGGAGGAAGCATGGACAGGTAAAAAGGTAAACTACTCTTTTTTAAAGCCTTTTGGTTGTGAGGCCTTTGTCCATATTAATAAAGAAAATAGAACAAATCTTGAGGCAAAATCAAATAAATGTACCTTTATTGGATATGGTGTTAATGATTTTGGTTATTGCTTATATGATTATGAAAATCACAAAATCATTAGGAGCATAGATGTAATATTCAATGAAAAGGTCTTGTATAAGAATCAGTTGCAGGAAAAGAAACAGGAAAAAGAAAGCAAGGAATACACAGTTCTTGATGAGATAACTGAAAAAGTAAAGGTGCCTGAAAATAATAATAATCAACAACCACAGCAACAGCAACCACCACAACAGCAACAGGCACCTCAAACACCTGAAAGTGGTGTTAGAAGATCTACCAGGATAAGTAGACCCCCTGAACGATGCTCTCCTTTATTATATTATTTATTGTTGACTGATTCTGGTGAACCTGAATGTTATGAAGAAGCAATGCAGGTTGAAAGCAGGAAGAAGTGGGAGCTAGCCATGGAAGAAGAGATGGACTCCTTAATGCATAACCATACTTGGGACTTAGTCAGGTTGCCTGCAGGTAAAACTACATTGCAGAATAAATGGGTTTACAGGCTGAAGGAAGAAGATGGAGGAAAACAGAGGTACAAATCTAGACTTGTGGTGAAGGGGTTTGCACAGAAGAAAGGTATTGATTTTGATGAAATATTTTCTCCTGTTGTTAAAATGAATTCAATCATAACTATTTTAAGTCTTGTAGCAGCGGAAGATTTACATCTTGAACAGTTAGATGTAAAGACAACATTTCTCCATGGAGATTTGGAGGAAGAGATATACATGCAGCAACCAGAAGGATATGAGGTCAAAGGGAAAGAAAAATTGGTGTGCGGGTTAAAGAAGAGCTTGTATGGCTTAAAACAGGCTCCAAGGCAGTGGTATCTAAAATTTGACAAGTTTATGTCTGAACAAGGTTATACTAGATGTCACTCTGATCATTGTGTTTATCTGAAAAAGCAAAATGATGGCAGCTATATTATATTTTTATTGTATGTAGATGACATGCTTGTTGCAGGGTCTAACATGCAGGAAATAAATGTGCTCAAACAAAAATTGGCAAATTCATTTGCAATGAAGGATTTGGGAGCTGCAAAATAGATCCTTGGTATGAGAATAACCAGAGATAGGAAAAATAAAAAATTAACACTATCTCAGAATGAGTACATACAAAAGGTGTTGAAAATATTTAATATGCACAATGCAAAACCAGTTAGTACACCTTTTGCTAGCCATTTCAAACTTAGTAAGGAGATGTGCCCAAAGACCCAAGAAGACATGGATTATGTCTAAAGTTCCATATGCATCAGCAGTTGGAAGCTTAATGTATGCAATGGTCTGCACAAGGCCTGATATTGCACATGCAGTGGGAGTTGTAAGCAGGTACATGAATAATCTAGGAAAAGAACATTGGATGGCAGTAAAATGGATTCTCAGATATTTGAGAGGTACCACAAATCAAACATTATGCTTTGGTGGTTCAAACATTGCTCTACAGGGATATGTTGATGCAGATATGGTAGGTGACAGAGATAACAGGAGGAGCACTACAGGATATGTATTTACTGTAGGTGGAACAGTTGTCAATTGGGTTTCAAAAATCCAAAGTGTTGTTGCACTTTCAACAACAGAAGCCGAGTATGTTGTTGCTACAGAGGCTAGTAAAGAAATGATTTGGTTACAAAGGTTTATGGATGAATTGGGTAAGAAGCATGATATGGGCACACTATACAGTGATAGCCAAAGTGCTATTCATCTTGCAAAGAACTCAGCATTTCATTCGAGGACTAAACACATACATCTCAAGTACCATTTCATACGGTCAGTATTGGAAGATGGAGAGTTGAAGCTGGAAAAGATACACACTAGCCAGAATCCTGCAGATATGCTAACAAAAGTTGTAACCAGGGAGAAACTAAAAATGTGCTCAGCTTCAATTGGTATTCAAGGATGATGATGAAGATGAGGAAAAACCAGGTCCAAAGAGGAGTCATTTTCTAGCAAATGAAGTAGCGATGGAGTTGCTACAATCAGTCTCCAAGTGGGAGATTGTTGGGTGTGGAGCCTGATTTTTTCCTGATTCAGAGATCCTTGTTTTAGCTAGATGTATACCCCGGGAAGAAAGCTTGTACAACCTTGCGGGGAGGCGTGCGGGGTTCGGTGACCCCGGTAGAGTCGAGGGGCCGGCGGTCCCCGGCCGGGGTTTCGAGCGGCGCCCGAGACTAAAACGGATGCTAGGCCCTTGTAAAGTATAGTAATTTCTAGTCAATATGGGTCGTTCATTAGGCGAATGATGCGACGGTAAAAGTTATGTTTAGTTTAGGGTTTTCACACAGAAGGCAAGCCCTCGCTTGTATGGCGGTATTGTATTACGGCTGTGTATTGTATGTGTATTCTCAGAGCGAGAAATATATAGGGATACTATGAGAGTGAATAGAGGATATTACAGTGGATTTGATGTAGGTTGTGTCTCTTCATTTTGCTAGATAATAGAAAGGAAGGATTGATTGTTCGAGGTGGACGTAGCCCAATTTGGGTGAACCACGTATATATGTGTCTCTTTGGTTTTATGTGTTTTGTGTGCTTGTGTTTTATGTGTATTTTATGTGTTGCATTGCTCCATAATATATAATTTTCTAACAAAAATAGAGTGAAAAGAAGCAGGTATCAAAGCTCACAAACCTAACCTAGCTATCTTTGCCCAGCTATAAAACTGCAACAATAGTAAATCCCCTTCAACCACCTGTGGTTGCTTCTGAAAGCATTCCTTTGACTAGTCTTGATTATAAAATTGCAAACCCTGTTATTGAGTTTAATTTTCTAGATATACACAACTAGTGTTATGAAAAATATCTAGACAAAGATGATATTCCAATTTGGGAAACCCATTTGCCTAAGTATATAGTCCCATTGACTCATCCAAGTCAAAAACTCATCAGACTTTGTCAAAAATACTATGAGCCAGATCAAAGGGCTATAGTAAATACAAAAAAATAAATCCTTTTTACCAATACAGCCCGGTCAATTAATCAAATGCTTCAATTACAACCTGATCCCCAGGCAATCCCCCTGTCTATAGAGGCATTAACTCAGTTATACCTTGGCATAGATTTCCCTAAGAGGTTCATGATATTTTAGAATTTTATGCCTTCTCATGTTGACATTCCAAAGATTAATCCTCCATATTCCACAGCTAAATTTCCTGAAGGTTCTAGACAAATTATCTCTATCCTATCTTTTATCCTAGGATATTTTATAGATGAGTATACTCATGAATCTATTCTTGGTTTCTTGTCCACCATGTCTCCTGGTCAACCTCCAGTAGTCATTTTTGACTATGCTGGTTTCATAGTAGATGTCATTCATTATCAATTGACTAAGTTACCCACAGAAGGAGTCTTTAGATATTCATCTTATATTTTTCACTTATTTCTATTCTTTCAAGCAAAGAAGTTTCCTATTTCATTACAAAAGATGGATATAGAAGGAAAGCCTCTTTCTATAATTTTTTGGACCTCATTATTTAGAAAAGAGGGCAGTGATTTTACATATTCAGATTTTTCAAAGCTCTTTTTATATCCAGCAGTGAACATATTGAATAAAACTGAACAACCCCGGATCAGTGAGGAGATGAAAAGAATTCTACAGCTCTCAGAACAGAATAAGGTTGGAGATTGGTATCTCTATCAAAACTACATTGAGTTAAGGATTTTTGGGTCTAACTTATTACCCTATACGTTGCCCAAGCACATGTGTATGAGAATTTTTTCATTAGACTATCTGAGACCAATTCTAAACTCAGATTCAATTAACTTTATGGCTACCAAAAAGAAGACTCAGTTTAATTTAAAGAATCAAGTTGGCCCATTTATAATCAACAACAGAGATGCAGAAAAGGAGATTACCAAGAAACTATCAGAGTACAGATTTGAGGAAAATTTTTCATGGAATTATGATCCTCAAGGGATCTTGAGTAAGCTAAGGGTAAAGTGCAAGTTGACTCCCTTTATCCATGAAGCCAAGCTTGACATAGAAAAGTTTCCAAATCAAATTGAATGGCTAGAAAACACATTGACTGATACAACAAATAAAACTGATACAACACAAGCTCTAGAAGTTGTCAAACAACCATAAGCATCAACAAAGAGAATCAGAGAGGAAGGATGTTATATAGCAGAGACAACAACTGAGACCAAATTCAAAATAATCTATAAAAAAAGGCTTAAACTCAGTTCAAAGGAAAAAGTGACAATTGATGTTGATGAGACAGATGATCCAGTCACTAATGATGATATAGCCACAACCATAATTAATGAAGCACTTATGGAAATAGAAAAGGAATCAAGAGCCAATGAGAATGATACACAGATGATTAAGAAGCAACAAAGCATGGAAGCCTCTTCCTCACAGCCAGCTGAGGAAAAGGATTTGGACATCAAGGAGAAATACAAGCAGATTAAACAGAAGAATGAGGAGATAAAGACTGAGATATATTATCAAATCCAGAAAAAAAAGCCTAGAAATTAGAATAGGCTATTATCAGCCTTTGATTATTCTACCAAAAAAATGATCATGTAATTCCTGCAACCTATTACCTCAGCACCCAAAATAGTAACAGACTATAAAAAGGTGGACTTTGAGGTAGACATAGAAAATATTCATGAGTTGGACCAGATTGAATTTCATAGGCATAGCTCTGAAATGTTGTATTCTACAGTGGTAACTAAAGCAATGAGTGCTACCAAGCTACAAAATACTATCCTTAATATGCAATATCAAATGAAAATGGATAAAGCATCCTTATATGCCAAGGACCTAAGAATTAAAGGCTTAGAGGAACTAGTTTTACAAGTGGGATATGATCCCTCAAATGTTCAAGCATTAGAACTATTAATCAAGAAGAAGAATGAAGACATAACAACTTTGAGGAAACAACTCAAGCTTCCTCAAAGTGAGCATCCACAAACAAAGGATATCCTCCAGGATCAAAGTGAAAAATAAGAAATGATGGAGCTCATACTCAAATTAACTGCTCAAATCAAGGAGATGGAAACTCAAATGGACCAGCTTGTCCAAGAGAAAGAAACTGTAAAAGAGCCAGAAACTCCTACAATTCCTACAATAATCCGAATGATTACTACAACAATGCCCTCTACTTTAGGAGAGAAATTAGCACCAAAGGGCCCATTGGCAACTGCAGTGCCAGTGACTTCAGCCACCACTTCAGCTTCAGACTCTTCTACTAAAAATGCACAACAAACAGATGAAGCCAGACAAATTTTCAAAGCCATGGAAGAAATGTCTTTAAAGACAAATGAAATCAACAGACTGAAAAAGATGATTGAAAATCTTGAAGCTACAAATAAAATAGCTCTGATAAATGATAAAACCCATGAACAAAAAGCAATTGGAGTGGGAGAACAGCTCAAGAATTTACAAAAAGAATTGGCTTTCACAGAACAGATCTCCTATATAAAAAATCGTCTCTGGACTAACATAATTGAAGCCATTCATAATCAATGGCCTTAAATTCAGGTTATCTATGAGCATAAATAATTGTTGTTGGTAGCCTAGACAGAGATATAAAAGACAAAAGATGAGTTGACTAATAAGCCTGCTCAGGCTTTAAAACTGATTACATTTCTGAACAAAAAGAATAGGGAGGAACTTGAAGAATTGCAAGTCTTAGACAGGACAGAAACCATCTTATAGATCAAAAAAGTTTTCACTAAAAAGAACGTAATGAACAATCTTGAAGAAAAATGTGAAGCAATGAACTTTTCCATAACTAGATTTATGGTGAAATACACAAATTTAAGATAGAAGGGCTTACCAGACATACATGTTTTTAATGAAAAACTTATGCCCCAGAAAGACTATGATAAAAAGATCAGGGAGTTTGCTAAAGAGCAAGTAAACAAGCCACTTTCACAAGGCACTCCTACAGGGAAAGTTCTCCTTCAGTATTTTGAAGATCTATTCTTTTTACAGCATGAGATTAAGCATCTCTTTGTCATCAAGCCTACCTTTTCTAGATATACAGAGGCTGATGAGAATCTCAGGAATTTGAGGAATGTCCAAATTCTTAGGGCACAAGAGTGGAAAAATTTTTCTGATTTGACGTAAAGATGAAAGCTAAAACAGTGAAATATGATCACCTTAAAACAGTCAAAAGAAGTAGTTGAAATAAAAGAACAATTTTCTGGTTTTTACTGCCAAAAATATATTTTATAGCAGTAAATCAGTGAAACTAATGGTCAAAGAGTATCAACGTTAAAGAGCATCAGGTTAAAGAATATTAGATGAAAGAGTATCAGCGAAGGCAAGTCAAATGCAAGATATTTCCTAGCAGCCAGCAAGCAAGACACCTAGACAATCAACAGGTTTTTGTTAGCTAAACAGTTCTATTTATTTTGGATAAAAAGGACAGCTTTCCGTTTGTTAAGCAGCTGCCCCTTTTATTATGTAATGATATTTTCTTTTTCCTAAGATAATTCCTAGAACTCTTCTAGGATATTTGTATAACATTTTTGTATAAATACTTCTACATTAGAAGTATTCGGTGTGGAATAAAATTGCTAGACTTATTATAGACATTTTATTGAACATTGGAGGCTATTGTGTGTTTGAATTCAAAGTAGCAGACTGGACAAGCTGACCGCCATCATAATTCAGGATCCTTGTGATAAGCTGATGAGTGAAGTACTCCATACTTGTCACTGTTTCCTTTTCTTAGTTTCATGCATTCATTTTATGTTTGTTCTGTCTAAATGTGTAACTAGGAATATTACTACAGGATTAGTCAAGTGCTCCCTATCTTTAACTACTTTCCATTTTAATGTTTTCTTCTGATTTCTGGTGTTGAGAATTCTTAATTACTCTCACTCCCGTTTGACCTCTGCCTTCTACTTCCATTTTCCGGATCAAAGGATCCTTAGGTGCCCTTTATCCCGATCATACCACCTCACAAAAAACCACTTTCCCAAATCTTTTAGGGTTATCTATCTTGCCCTGAATATATTTGTACCTTTTTAGTCTTGATTTCTAGTGCTGCTAGCTTGATTTAGACTCCATATCCCAATGGAAAAGTAGATTTATCTCTATCTTACCTGCAGTGATTTTTCCCCACCAAACCCTTTAAAAAAAAAACCAAATTGTACTTTCATAACTAGCCTAACATTTATAAATCAAACAAAGATAAATCTTAAAGAGAGAGCCCTCTCTGAACACTAGGAAGGCTATATCCTAGAGTTTGAAGTAGGTTTGTGGTTACCTCTAGAGTTCTTTGACTTAAATCCAAAATCCCACAACTTAAGAATTTACTAGAGTGATAACATACTGGCGACCATACTAGGGACTAACCAATCCTCAGTCATACAATTGTCTTGAGAGAAAACTATTTTATTTATATTTTTATTTCAAGATTATTTTTATAGGTTGTGGGTATTGAAAAATAGTCATTTTTGCTTCTAGGAAAACCTACTATACCAGGTCTAATCCAGATCCTAACCCTGTAGTTATAGTAGATAACCCAGATCATATGGGTAAAAAGAAAAAACAAACTGTCAATTTAGAAACTGAAGTACCATTAAGAAAAGCCAATTCTTTACCCAAAGAATTAGTGAGTCTAAATGATATTGATTTTGATCTGAAGTTTGAATATTCATTGTTTAAAACTAAATCTGAAACTGATTTGAAAAATACTATTATAGATCCTGTTTTTTTTCATTTCTGAATGCAAAACAGAAAAATATTTCAGTAGGAACAAAATCAAATAAATCTGAATATCAAAATATAGTTGAAAAGATTAATGTTACATTGATTAAAGATATTAATGAAGCTATTGAATTAACTCATTTGTTGTATTACATAAAACTTCCAGTTTCTCAATTGCATACAACAATAATACCAACAACAGATTCATCTTTGTATGCTGTTACTTCATTTATAGATACAACTGCAAGTTCATCCACAGATAATTTTATTCCTAGAGTGCCTTTGCAGCCTAGGATATTATTTCCTTTGTCCACTCCATCCACTGCATCCACTACTTTACATTTAGATTTTATAAGCACCACATATTTATTTCCTAGCAATTCCATTTACATACTAGCTTCATTTCCCAGCTCTTCAACTACAGTTTTCAATTCATCTGCTATTTCCAGCACAACTCCAAGCTCTTTTACTAGATCTTCTAATCAAACAAAGCTTTTAGCCATGCCTGGTAGATATGCTCCCCTTGTCTTACCTCAACAATTGCATGACTTACCTCAGGATTATCAAAACAAAATACCATTGTTTGATGGTACTACACAATATACTGCTCAACAACACATAACTAAAATTACAGACTTCTTTGAAATTTATGAAATAGATCACTCAGATGTTCAAATGAGATTGTTTGCTCAAAGTTTGACTGGAGAAGTAAAGAAATGGTTTAAAGATCAAGCTGCTAGTAGCATAAATGATTTAGTTGTATTTCATAGGACATTTTTGAATAAATGGGAAAAGAAAAAGAACCCTCTTCAAATATTATCTGAGTTTGATGCATTAAAAAGAGCCCCAAATGAGTCAGTTCAAGATTACTGCACTAGGTATAACAATGTCTATAATTCTATTCCTGCAACTCTTAAAGCTACTCCTTATTCTGTTCTGCTCAAATTCCCTGATGGATTTGATGCATATATGGCTTATCAATTAAGGGAAAGGGATGCAGACACCTTAAAAAAAAATGCAAGCAGATGCTATTGGTGTAGAAATAAATATATTAGCTAAAAAAGCTAGACTCAGAAATGAAAGAAGGGTGACTATCAAAGAAGAACATTCAAATTCAGATGCAAAAATAGATAGCTTAGCCAAAACCGTAGAAAGAATGATGGATAGACTAGATAATATAGAAAATATACCCCATTGGGATAATCAACAATAGATCAAAAATCCCAACTTTAGAAAAAACATAAATCAGGGAAAAGCAAAAGAAACAGGCCCAGACCAAACAATTAGGCCCCCATTTCAGGAGAACTATGCTGAAAGTTCTCAAAATAATGGTGAAGATGAGGATGACATCAATCATCTAATGGGAATAGATGAAAACAATACCATTTTCCTCACTTAAGAATATTAGGAACTATTTGAGCTTCAACAACTCAAATTAGACTCTAGTGAATCCTTTGACTATAAACAGGGCTATGAATTTGCCATAAATGAAATAGATAGTCAGTATAACCTTAGACACAAGAAAAACAATGAGTCTTCTACCAAAAACAATTCCCAAAATCAAAATAAGAAAAATGTAGAAGCACCAAAAACAAAAGTTTTGCAAATTCTCCCAAGAGAAAATAAGCAAAATTCCAATCCTTCCAGTCCTAAAAAATCAACAAGTCTCAAAATTGTTAATATTATTGATGAAGTAGTTAAATCTTCCAAAGATGCACAGAAAGCTAATACTGCTAAAACTCCTAATTCAGTAAAATCAACAAATTCTGATCCTAAAAAGCCTTCTACTGATCCTAAATCAGTTGATCCAAAAATTGATAATTCAAAAACACCTGTTGATAATTATAAGTCTGATAAAATTTCTACTGCTACAAAAATAGTCCCTGAAAAGAAGGTTAAAACCAGTAAAACTCAGAAAACACAGACAGAGAATGTCAAAACAATTGAAGACAGAAATACAATTGTAGAAACTCAAGAAAAACCAAGTCAAATTACAGTTACTAAAGATGAATTATTTCAAATTAGTAAATCTCAACCCTCATTTAATGTTCAGACTGAAATTTCTAAGTTAAAATACCCATTCCTTTAACATAATTGGTAAAAAATGACTTATACAAATCAATCATAACCGAAACATTGAATATTAATGATGGTGAAGATGCAATTAATTTGAATGATGATCAACCAGAGTTGATCTTTGGCCCTGATGTAAATGGAAAGCATGCAAATGGATCAGTCTCTCCCTTTTATATCAGTCTTACCATTCATGATCAAATTCTCCATAACTCTATGCTAGACTCAGGAGCTTCCCATAATTTAATGCCTAAAGCTATAATGGAAACTCTTAATCTAGAAATAACCAGGCCTTACAAAGATTTGTTTTCATTTGACTCTAGAAAAGTTAAATTCCTGATTAATCAAAGACTTATGTGTGACTTTAGTTCAGTACCCTGGTAAAAGTATATTAATGGACATTGTAGTAGCTGATATCCCACCAAAATATGGTATGCTTCTTTCTCGCTCATGGGGAGAAAAGTTGCAGGGATCTCTACAATTGGACATGAGTTATGCTACTATATCAGTGTTTGGTCAGCCTAAAAAACTATATAGGGAAACAGTGATGAAATTCATGGTCAGTAGTGCTGAAAGATCTATAAATTATCCCATTTATTCTACACCAACTGACCTTTACTCTTTTATTTTATGTAACTCTGAAAACAATGAAATCCAAACTGAACTGATTGATAAAAGGCCAACACCAAACAATGACAACATCTTTCATGAATCCCTTTGGCACTTAGACTTTGATGGCTTAGTTAACAAACTAGGAGAAGGAGTATGAGTATGGATTACAAACATTGAGACTTATCACTCAGAAGGACATGCCTTCAGACTCAATTTCAAATGCACCAACAATATGGCTGAGTATGAGGCACTCATTCTAGGCCTCCAGATCATTAGAAACCTAGGAGGAAAAATAATACTAATCATGGGGGATTTGGAATTCATCATAAAGAAAATAAATGGAGATTATTTTGTTTATAATCCTAGACTAGCCAGATACAGAGATACAGTGACTGATTTAATTGATGATTTATTGGAATGCAAGTTTGCTGCTATACCCAGAAAACAAAATATTCAAGCACAATGTTTAGCAACTTTTGCTAGTACATGTAACTTACCATTCCAACCAACACACAGGTACACTGCTGAGGTTAAATATAGACCAATTATTCCAGATAACCTCAAGTATTGGCAGATTTTATCTCAGGATGAACATATTTACCGTTTCTAAAACAATGAAGAAGAATTTCAAAACTGTAAAATAGATACAAACTATAATATAGATTCAGATTTGGATTGTGAAATAGATAATATAGATGTACATAAATTTGATAAACCTACTGTATTTAGTCAATATGACATAGATATTTTAGAAAAGATAGATATTGAAGAAATCATTGAAGAAGAAATTGACATGTTAGATCTCAAAGATAATTTTTTTCCTAAAGGTTTAACCCCTTTGGAAGATCTCTTTAACTCCAATGATGTGCCTGAAAAGCCAAAAATGGAACCAGTTAGGTCTGATATCGAGGAATGTAATATTGGAACATAATTAAAACCAAAGATGATAAAACTGTCTAAATATTTACCTCTACAAGAAAATGAAAAATACATTGATCTTTTTAAGGAATACCATGATGTTTTTGCTTGGAGTTATGAAGATCTCAAATCTTATGATACAAACATAATCCAACAAAAAATTCCAATAAAAGATGATCAAAAACCATTCAAACAGAAGTTAAGAAGAATTAATCATGTTCTATTACTTTTGTTAGAATAATAAGTAAAGAAAATGTATGATGCTCAGATCATTGCACCAATCAGATACTCTGATTGGGTTTCAAACCTAGTTCCAACAAGAAAGAAAACTGGAGAAATTAGGTTATGTGTCGACTTTATAAATCTTAACAAAGTGTCTTTAAAGGATAATTACCCTTTACCAAAGATGGATCATATATTACAAAGGGTAGTTGGCTCCTCTAGGATTTATTTTTTAGATGGTTTTTCAGGATACAACCAGATCCTAGTCCAAAAGGAAGATCAGGCTACAACAACTTTCACCACTCCTTGGCGCACTTTCATGTATGTGAAAATGCCCTTTGGTCTGATGAATGTAGGAGAAACCTTTCAGAGAGCTATGGACATAGCCTTTGCAAAGGAGATTCATGACTTCTTGGTAATTTATCTAGATGACATTACTATATTTTCCAAATCAGATAATGAACACTTGGATCATTTGAGACAGGTCTTTATTAAATGTAGGAAATTTGGCATCTCTTTAAATCCCAAGAAAACTCTCTTTGGATTAGAGGAAGGTAAGTTACTAGGACATATAATTTCAAAACAAGGAATTAGAATTGATCCTGCTAGGATAGAAGCAATTTTGAACATTCATCCACCTAGAAATATCAAAGAATTACAAGCTTTCTTAGGTAAGATTAACTTTTTGAGAATATTTATTTCAAACTTAGCTGAAATCATTAGAGAACTAAATAACATGCTAAAAAAATACTCAATTCTAAAATGGAATTTTGAAGCCAAACAATCATTTGAATCCATAAATCAGGTTTTAACTACAACACCAGTCTTAATCAGTCCATATTTCAAAAAAGATTTCATAATTTTTTCATTTTCTTCTGAGCATACCATCGCTACAGTTTTACTGCAGAAGAATGATCAAGGATTTGAACAACCTATATCTTTTTTCAGTAAGACCCTTAGAGATGCCCCTCTGAAATATAACATAATGAAAAAACAAGCCTTAGCTTTGGTTAAGGCCATCAAAGACTTCAGATTTTATATTCTCTATTCCCACATAATTGCCTATGTCCCTAATTCTGTAGTAAAAGACATTCTTACTCAGGATGGTCCTGATGGAAGAAGAGGTAAGTGGATTGCCACTATCCTAGAATATGACATAGAAATTAAACCAACAAAACTCATTAAAGGACAAGGATTAGACAGGTTAATGGTTGAATCTAATTGCAATGCACTAGATATACATTTTATTGCTCAGGTTGATGACTAGGAAGAGATGGCGACTCCAATGATCAGTGAAGCCTTTCTAGATTCACCTTGGTACTCAGATATCATATTTGTACTTACAAACTTACAAGATCCTCCTGAATTTTCAAGGATCAAAGCTACATTTCTAAAACTTAAAGCAATGAGATTTTGTATTTTAGATAATATACTTTTTTTGAGAGATAATAGTGGGATATTATTGAATTGTTTACTAAAGGAAGAAGCTAATAAAATACTTGAAGAATTTCATGCAGGTGACTGTGGAGGGAATTTATATTGGAAAACTACTGCTGACAAGATACTCCGAGCTATTTTTTACTGGCCTACCTTGTTTTTTGATGTTAAAAGTTTGTTACTTCATGTCACAAATGTCAAATTTTTGAAGGCAAAAAGAAATTGTTACCTTTACCCTTAAAGCCTATTTCAACTGAAATGCCATTTCAACAATGGGGTTTAGACTTCATTGCAGAAATTCACCCCCCATCCTCTGGCCAACATAAGTGGATTTTGACTACCACTGATTACTTCACAAAGTGGATTGAAGTTATTCCTACTAGACAAGCCACTAATGCAGTCATTATTTCTTTCATAGAAAATAACATTTTTTCAAGATTTGGATGCCCTCACAAAATAATTAATGATAATGCAGCAAAATTTAAGTCTAAAAATATGATTGCATTTTGTCACAAATATCATATTACCCTAGGTCACTCTACTGCATATTACCCCCAAGGTAATGGCCTAGCTGAATCCTCAAACAAAAGTCTTGTGAATGTCATAAAAAAGTTACTTGAAGACAACAAAAAGACTTGGAACAAAAAGTTAGTCTATGCCTTATGGGCAAATAGACTTACTACTAAAAAGTCTATTGGAACTTCCCCTTACCAACTTGTATATGGAATGGATGCAGTTTTTCCATCATCCTTAGGTGTTCCAGTAATGAAAATCATTCAAGAATCTCAGGTGGAAATAAATGATATATAAAGGAGAATTAAT
This sequence comes from Pinus albicaulis, assembly GCA_034641835.2. Classification (NCBI taxonomy): domain Eukaryota; kingdom Viridiplantae; phylum Streptophyta; class Pinopsida; order Pinales; family Pinaceae; genus Pinus; species Pinus albicaulis. Next base: position 27,624 of record JAXQQM020058533.1, read on the forward strand.
CAAACTATTCATCTACAACAAACAAGGAAAGAAGTCTATGAGAAATCTCAAGTCATTTAGGACAAAATCAAGATTTTTTTTTATAAAAGAAGTAAAGAAGATGACTTTTACATTGGAGATCAAGTGTTAAAGTGGGATTCTAGAAGAGAAGACAAAGGAAAACATGGAAAGTTTGAATTTCTGTGGAAAGGACCTTATGTAATTTATGGATATAGGGGTAACAATGCTTTCTTTATCAAAGATTTGGATGGAACATATTTGCAAGAAGGACCATTAAATGGTAGAATGCTCAAGCACTATTATTCATCTAAGCTAACTAATAGTTAGTCCCATTCACTTTTACATCATTGTACATATACATTGAAGTTTTTAGATTGGATTGGATATTTTCTTTACAAAGTTGAAGCCCGGAGAGAAGGCCCTAAGCTTTGTAGGGTAAAATGTCATAAATATGAGTTTTTTATGCAGAAAACAAAAGAAAATTACTGGATCATCATGGTCAATGGATCAGGCTACTAGTCAATGGTGTTCTTGACATTTCACTAGGAAATGCCATCCCCATGTGAAACCGTTGTTAGGGTCCTATAAATATAGGATTCATAATTTTGAATTGACTTTTGATAGTCTTATAAAATATGTACATACCTTGCTTTCTGCAAGTTGTTTTCCCATATTTTAACAAAAAAATAAAAATAAAAATAATAATAATAATAATAATAATAATAATAAAAGAAATAAAAAAAGAGGGTAAAAAGTCCTAAAAGAAAGGTCAAAGGACTTGAAAAATATAGACCCCCCCCAAAAAAAAAGATGAAAATAAAATTTAAAAGTGAGCAAGTCCAAATGCCACTACTTTTACTTTTTTGCAAAATAAATGATTATGGCTGAGTGTCAATAAATTCCATAATCCATGATGAGTTAAACTGTTTAATCTTGACTTGTCATGTTTTCAATTTCATGTTTAGATATTGAATAAAGATTTGTCAGACTGTTTAATCCTGACAAATCAGTAGATAGGTAGTGAATAATGAGGAGCTTAACTCTTTAATCTGAGCCCTCGGATGAAATAAGGTATATTTATATTTTTTTATTGCTTTAAAAAGATAAATGTTTCAAGGTTGCAAGCCTAAATGCACCTGCCAAAAGGAAGAAAAAATGCTAGAGTAATGTTGGGTAGGTAGAAAGAAGTGGGAAAAATCATGTAATATTCATCACCAGGGAAAAATCACTAATTTCCCCTCTCCTATAAGTATTTAGTGTTTTAGAATATTAGTCAAATAGGCTCAGAGCATTTCTTTGACTTTTTTTGGGACCGGACCCAAGGCTCAATGACTGGTTAGTTGAAAATGTTAAATTCTTATGTCAAATCCCCATTTACCATTATTTATCCCTCATTCATACATTTTAATTCATTTTCATAAGTAAAGACTCATTCTTACTAAATGAAACATAAAACCCGATCTAATTAACTTCCTTCATTCAGAAACATACAAAAACCCTCAAAAATGCTTTATCCTAAGTAAATTGGTGAAATGATGAAAATACAAGCTTTGCTTTACTTATTCACTTTACTTAGTCATATTGTGTATTTTTGTGTATTCGATTCCCCTTTTCATATTAACTTTTAACTTAGTTTATTAAATCCTTAAATAAAAGTTTATCCTATTTATCTAATTCCCTATATCTAAATATCCCCAAAACCCCACTATTATAAAGATTTTGGACCAAAGATATTATCCACATCTCAAAATAAAACCCAAATAAAGCACCCTTTGGTCTAAAACTATCACTAAATAAATATCCCGCCCCTATGGTTATTAAACCATTCAAAAGGTTTAATATTATATAATAAAGTAAAAATTGCGCCAAATTATGTTTTATTCGGGCATATTACAAGTGTTTTTGAGAAAAAAACATATTAACTCCCCTCATGAACATTAATCAAAATCAATCTTTTATAAGGTTCAAATAAGAAGCTTTAGCCTCGTTAAAACATTTGAGACCGCACTTTGTAAACCTTTCCCCTGTATATTTTATTACCCATAGTTTTATTAAAATAAACTAAAGGTTTATTTTTAATAAACTAAACCCTTTCCTGTATCCATATCTCTCCCATAGTATAAAAGCCTCACGCTTTATATAAATAACCCATGACATGTATAATCCTGCTTATATATATTTTAAAGCCTTTACCCATTGATAAAAATAAAGGTTTAAAGCATATATTAACCGCCCGTATGCATATGAACCCTGGTCCCACCATTTCCTTTGGCCGCAACTCCCCTTTTAATCCTAACCCTTTGCATCAAAGCCCGAGATCCAACGGTCCAAGTGCGATATCGCACGCAAAAATCAATTGACCACCTAAACTAAAATCAGACGCGAAATGGGCAGTATTCGCCATTTTTCCCTCCATGACATGTCGATTTCTCATTGGATCGCACACATTTGGAATAAAACCACTTACTGCGCAAATCGTATGTGATATCCACTATCCGATTTTCATTTTAAATACTGAAACCACCTCCCGCCCTGACCCAACCTGCATTGAATGTCAGTTAATGCGATTAAATGAATATGGTTAAACCTTTGGTAAATCCTTTTATCATTTAATCTGTGCATTCAACCCCTTTCACAATATCTACTGAATTTTAAGACTACTATGTAAACCATTTTCAAAGCTTCTGATTTCCCTTTTATGCCCAAAACTCTGAATTTCATCAAAATTCACCATTGAAGACTAATTGGGGAGCTATTCACCACTCCAAAAGAGCTGTTAAAGTCTTCAAATTCAACTAAAAACCTCAGAAACCCTTTCAGAGCCAAATACCTACAGAAAAGGTATTTTTCTCAAAATTGAAACCTGCAAATCAAAGTTTTAAACTGTATTTTAAGAAGGCCAATCCATTTTTATGAATTTGAGCGAAGTAGAACGGTTTTAAATCACAAAAAAGAGGGCAAACCCCAGCAAAATTTCCCTAGAAACCCTGTGGACATTTTTTAAGCCAATTTCCTCAATTTTCACAGTTTGAAGGTTAATTTCAAATATTTGGAAGGCCAAAAACCTCTAAAAAGCCTTGAATCCCTCTTTTCTTACCCAAACACACTCAGAAAACCCTTGTTTTATGTTTTATACCAGTTTTACATCATTTGATAAACTTAATCGAGCAGAAAAACCCAAAAAAAATTATCCTTAACCAAATTTGCTCAATTATCCCTCTATTAAGAGAAATACTCCCGCAAACAGTTTAAACTTGTAGAAGTAAGCCTAAATCTGCTCAATTTTCCTCTCTGCTTAAAAAATCCTGCAAACAGTCTAATCTTGCAGTAGTTATCCAAAATGACTAAAAAACAGAGCAAAGGAAAACTAGAAGTATCCAAAGCTCCTAAACCTACCCCAACCATCTCTGCTAAATCTAATACAATAGTAAATCCCCTTCAACCACCTGTGGTTGCTGCTGAAAGCGTTCCTTTGACTGATCTTGATTATAAAATTTTAGACCCTGTTATTGAGTTTAATTTTCTAGATATACACAACTGGTGTTATGAAAAATATTTATACAAAGATGATATTCCAATTTGGGAAACCCATTTGCCTAAGTATATAGTCCCATTGACTCATCCTGGTCAAGAACTCATCAAACTTTGTCAAAAATACTATGAGCCAGATCAAAGGGCTATAGTAAATGTAGAAAAAGAAATAATTTTCACCATTACAGCCTAGTCAATCAATCAAATGCTTCAATTACAACTTGATCCCCAGGTAGTTCCCTTGTATATATAAGCCTTGACACAACTATATCTAGGCATAGAATTCCCTAAGAGGTTCATGATCTTTCAAAATTTTATGCCTTCTCATGTTGATATTCCAAAGATTAATCCTCCATACTCCACAGCTAAATTTCTTGAAGGTTCTAGACAGTTTATCTCTATGCTATATTTTGTCCTTTGTTATTTTACAGATGGACATATTGATTGGTCCATTCTAGGTTTCCTGTCTACTAATTCCCCTGGTCGACCTCCAGCAGTCATCTTTGACTATGCTGGTTTCATAGTGGATGCCATTCATTATCAGTTGACTAAGTTACCCACATAAGGAGTCTTTAGATATTCATCTTATCTTTTCCACTTGTTTCTATTCTTTCAAGCAGAGAGGTTTCCTATTTCATTACAAAAGATGGATATAGAAGGAAAGCCTCTTTCTATAATTTTCTGGACCTCACTACTTAGAAAATAGGGAAATGATTTTACATATTCAGATTTTTCAGAGCTCTTTTTATATCCAGCAGTGAACATATTGAACCAAACAGAACAGCCCAGGATTAGTGAGGAGATGAAAAGAATTCTACGGCTCTCAGAACAGAACAAGGTTGGAGATTGGTATCTCTATAAAAAATACACTGAGTTAAGGATTTTTGGGTCTAACTTATTACCCTATAAGTTGCCCAAGCACATGTGTATGAGAATTTTTTCATTAGAATATCTTAGACAAATTCTAAAATCAGATTCAATTAAATTTATGGCTGCCAAAAAGAAGACTCATTTTAAGTTAAAGAATCAAGTTGGCCCATTTATAATCAACAACAGAGATGCAGAAAAAGAGATTACCAAGAAACTATCAGAGTACAGATTTGAAGAAATTTTTTCATGGAATTATGATCCTCAAGGGATCTTGATTAAGCTAAGGGTAAAGTGCAAGTTGACACCCTTTATCCATGAAGCCAAGCCTGACATAGAAAAATTTGCAAATCAAATTGAATGGTTGGAAAACACATTGACTAATACAGCAAATAAAACGGATACAAAACAAGCTCTAGAAGTTGTCAAACAACCAGAAGTATCATCAAAGAGAAGCAGGGAAGAAGGAGGTTATACAAAAGAGACAAAAAATGAGACCAAATTCAAAATAATCTATAAAAAAAGGCTTAAACTCAATTCAAAGGAAAAAGTGACAATTGATGTTGATGAGACAGATGATCTAGTAACTAATGATGATATAGCCACAACCATAATTAATGAAACAATTATGGAAATAGAAAAGGAATCAACAGCCAATCAGAATGATACACAGATGATTAAGAAGCAACAGAGCATGGAGGCCACTTCCTCACAATCAGCTGAGGAAAAGGATTTGGACATCAAGGAGAAATACAAGCAGATTAAGCAGAAGAATGAGGAAATAAAGACTGAGATATATTCTCAATTCCTGAAACAAAAGCCTGGAAATCAAAATAGGCTATTATCAGCCTTTGATTATTCTACCAAAAAAATGATCATGTCATTCCTATAACCTACTACGTCAGCACCCAAAATAGCAGCAGATTATAAAAAGGTGGACTTTGAGGTAGACATAGAAAATATTCATGAGCTGGACCAGATTAAATTTCATAGGCATAGCTCTGAAATGTTGTATTCTACAGTAGTAACTAAATAAATGAGTGCTACTAAGCTACAGAATACTATCCTTAATATGCAAGATAAGATGAAAATGGATAAAGCATCTTTATATGCCAACGAACTAAGGAGTAAAGCCTTAGAGGAATTAGTTTTACAGGTGGAATATGGTCCCTCAAACATTCAAGCAGCAAAATTATTAATCAAGAAAAAGAATGAAGACATATCATCTTTGAGAAAACAACTTAAGCTTCCTCAAAGTGAGCATCCATAAACAAAGGAAATCCTCAAAGATCAAAGTGAAAAAGAGGAAATGATGGAGCTCATACTAAAATTGACAGCACAAATTAAGGAGATGGAAACTCAAATGGACCAGCTTGTCCAAGAGAAAGAGACTGTAAAAGAGCCAGAAACTCCTACAATTCCTAATTCATCCCAGTGATTACTACAACAGTTCCCTATACTCTAGGAGAGAAATTAGCACCAAAGGGCCCACGGGAAACTACAGTGCCAGTGACTTCAGCCACCACTTCAGATACAAACTCTTCTACTACAAATGTATAACACACTAATGAAGCCAACCAAATTATCAAAGCCATGGAAAAAATGACTTTAAAGACAGGTGAAATAAACAAATTGAATAAGATAATTGAAAATCTTGAGAAGGAAAATAAGATAGCTCTAACAAATGCTAAAACCCATGAACAAAAATTAATTAGAGTAGGAGAACAACTCAAGAATTTACAAAAAGAATTGGCTTTCACAGAGCAGATCTCTTATATAAAAAATCATCTTTGGAGTAACATAATTGAAGCCATTCATAATCAATGGCCTTTAATTCAGGTGATCTATGAGTAGAAAGAATTATTGCTGGCAGCCCAGACAGAGATACAAAAGAAAAAAGACGAGTTGACTGATAAGCCTGCTCAGGCTTTAAAACTCATTAAATTTTTGAACAGCAAGAATAGGGAGGAACTTAAAGAAATGAAAGTCTCAGACAGGAAAAAAACCATCTTATAGATCAAAAAGGTTATCACTAAAAAGAACTTAATGAACAATATTGAAGAAAAATGTGAAGCAATGAACTTGGCCATAACTAGATTTATGGTGAGATACACAAATTTAAGACAGAGGGGCTTACCAGACATACATGTTTTTAATGAAAAACTTATGCCCCAGAAGGATTATGATAAAAAGATCAGGGATTTTGCTAAAGAGCAATAAAATAAGCCACTTTCACAAGGCACTCCTACAGGGAAAGTTCTCCTTCAATATTTTGAAGATCTATTCTTTTTACAGCATGAGATTACGCATATTTTTGTCATCATGCCTACCTTTGCTAGATATACAGAGGCTGATGAGAATTTCAGGAAGTTGAGGAATTTCCAAATTCCCAAGGCAGAAGATTGGCAAACTTTTACTGATTTAATGTAAAGATGAAAGGTGAAAAAGTGAAAAAAGATTACCTTAAAACAATCAAAGGAAACAGTTGAAATAAAAGGATAGGTTGCTAGTTTTTACTGCCAAAAATATATTTTATAGCAGTAAATTAGTGAAACTAATGGTCAAAGAGTATCAGGGTTAAAGAGCATCAGGTTAAAGAGTATCAGATGAAAGAGTATCAACGAAAGCAAGTCAAATGCAAGATATTTCCTAGCAGCCAGCAAGAAGGACAACTAGACAGTCAACAACTTGTTGTTAGCTAAACAGTTCTATTTATTTTGGATAAAAAGGACAGCTTGTTGTTTGTTAAGAAACTGTCCCTTTTATTATGTAATGATATTTCCTTTTTCCTAAGATAATTCCTAGAACTCTTCTAGGATATTTGTAAAACATTTTTGTATAAATACTTCTACATTAGAAGTATTCAATGTGGAATAAAATTGTTGGAATTATTATAGACATTTTTGTTGAACATTGGAGGCTATTGTGTGTTTGAATTCGAAGTAGCAGACTGGACAAGCTGACTCGCATCATAATTCAGGATCCATGTGATAAGCTGATGAGTGAAGTACTTCCTACTTGTCACTGTTTCTTTTTCTAAGTTTCATGCATTCATTTTATGTTTGTTCTGTCTAAATGTGTAACTAGGAGTATTACTATAGGATTAGTCAAGTGCTCCCTGTCTTTAACTAGTTGCAATTTTAATGTTTTCTTCTGATTTCCGGTGTTGAGAATTCTTAATTTCTCTCACTCCCATTTGACCTCTACCTTATACTTCCATTTTCCGGATCAAAGTATCCTTAAGTGCCCTTTATCTCGATCATACGACCTCACAAAAAACCATTTTCCCAAATATCTGAGGGTTATCTATCTTGCCCTGAATATATTTGTACCTTTTTGGTCTTGATTTCTAGTGCTTCTAGCTTGATTTAGACTCCATAGCCCAATGGAAAAGTAGATTTTTCTCTATTTTACCTCTGACTGATTTTTTCCAACAAAACCATTTAAAACAAAACCAATTGTTCTTTCATAACTAGCCTAATATTCACAAATCAATCAAAGATAAATCTTAAAGAGAGAGCCCTCTCTGAACCCTAGGAAGGCTAGATCCTAGAGTTTGAAGTAGGTTTGTGGTTACCTCTAGTGTTCTTTGACTAATAACTCAAAATCCCACAACTTAAGAATTTACTAGAGTGATAACATGTCCATCACCCCTCCTTTCTCAAGTATCCAAGACCTTGACATCCATGATCGTGTCATCTCTATCTGACATGTGCCCACTATGGGGTATACTTACACAGGACCCATTAGTGATATCCTCATGTTCATAGTTGATCCGAAGTGGCCCCTATCTCTACAATTATGATAAACTCTGAAGAATTACTGCATTGACTTCTGCTTGTTTCTCCTATTCCTGCATGATTTTGTCATTATCTACTTTGCAAATACATATTTACTCCTTTAAACTCCTGAATGTGGCTGCTAAGTCCTGAGATTTCCCAACACCACGCTACTCATCTGATTCATAGGGAGAATCTTTGTAGTCTACCATCTTGTTAGTCATCTTTGATCTCTTATTCCTGCAAGGTACATTATGTCAGCTAAACCAAATCATAAACAAACCAGCATACCTTAGTATAGCTCAGAGAGGATATATCATTTGCAAGGTCGACCAGATTAGTGCAATTCATATATATATATAAACATAATCAGATCAACATATAAACATATTTTCAACCATTATCCAGTTATTAATGCATGACTATGCTGAGCACATACCATGAATTCATGCACAATGACCATCATCTAGTCAAAGCATGCATAGCAACATATAAACACTGATACACATAAGTGATGCACGAGTGACATAAACTCACAACAAATACATTCAACAACGACACCATCAACTTTCACATGGCGACACCACTACAATCATGACCAATGTCATGCATACACAACAAGCACATATATCACAAGCACAAGGACCTATATGCAACTGACATGTACATACGTCAACACATTCATCCAAGGGGAACGGAAACCAAACATCACCCAAGGAGAAAAGAACCATGCTATGATACCACTCTATAACACCCTCCTCCCACATCTACCCAAGTAACCGCCAACCGAGGAAAACATGTGACGAAGAGTTACTATGATATGATTAAACTCCCTATATATCAGTTAAGGAAGTGGAATCGATATAACACAACCAGCCTGACCTTCTGCACTTGCAATAGAATCCACAAGAGCCATCCAACCCATCTAGGTGACTGGAGCCATCTAACCCATCCATGTGACCAACCCTTGAGACAACATGAAATTTTTTCTGCATCAAAGCCTTAATCGATCCCTTGACATAGGCACGCATCCGACTTAGAACCTCCAACCGCTCCCATAACAGGGCATGCCTGCGACTAGGGACTTTTTCAGGTAGTTATGTGCCAACGACTCTGGATTATGACCCACTTTTTCAGGGCCAGGACTCAGGCCACTACCCAGAACTCCATGAAACTTCCAGAAATGAAAAGTAACATAAAAAAAATGATAAAAATGTAAATATTTGAATAAGTACTTGGTTGGATGCCTACTAGCCATGATAACCATTTTGTCAAACATGTCACAAATATGCATTCTACAAGTTAAAACAATAGACCTGAGCACAAGGGTCTCACAATTATCTAATAATGACTAAGAAGAATTAATGCCTCATCACAATAACTACATTACCATCTATTAAGCCATATAGTCATTGTAAATTCATTGATTAACCAAAACATGATGAGATCCATACATTATCATTGTCATAAAACTCAATCATAACTAGCATATAACCAACAGAAATATAAAGGTTATAACAACAATATAAGCCACATATAAATAAGTATATTTACCCATAAAATACCAAGGAGAAAGAGTTTTTATTGATGATTGCATAGGTTGACTAGGTATGGGACTTCCATGAACTACCCGACCATAGGCTAGGCTGAACCAAATATTTCTTCCAACCAGTCACCCCCCTGCCATATTCCAAGCATGAATGTGGGATCTCATAGAAAAAATAAATCAAAACCAAACCAAGGCTTCCAGAGGCCAAAACACCTCAACCCTCAATCAGTGATTCCACCTCATGGTTGAACATCACTAACCATCACCATATTGGTCTCTACCCAAGCTGTTTAGGGCTCCAACACGTTTGTTCCAACCAAGTCTTCCAGGACTAGTAACTCAACCCACAGTTGTTGTCGGTCTTCCAGAGAATTTGTCCAACTAGGGCTTCTAGTAATAGTAACTCAACCCACTAAGGGCTTCCTGAGCATTTGTCCAACCAAGGCTTCTAGGAACTAATAACTCAACCCACAACTAAAGGCACAAGAAAACCAACCAGAAAACAAAAGTAAAGCCCACAACACCATGGCTATCCAGGAAATAGCAAGGCTAGGAAAAACCACTGTCAATCCATTCAATCCCCCATGCAAATGACAAATCATAACCAAATAACCACATGCATATGCCATGCATGCCAAAACTAGTAAGCGAATCATACATGAAACTCAGTATCTGCAAGAAAAATCCAGTATAGCTATTGATCTCATTGTCCTCTTGCGGTTTCCTGCTTTTCCTTTTCCTTCTTTATCCAAATCCCAAGTATGCCACACTCATCCAAGAGTGCTCTAAGAAAACTCAAAGTGTCCAAGTGTATGAGAGAGAGAATAGAATGAGAGATCCAAAACTGAACTGAAATATTTTTGTGCAAAAGCTACCAACTGATCCTCATAAGCCTTTTTATCAACGAGGCCTCTAATTTCTTCATTTTTCCATTATTTTCCTTCATCTTCCTCCTCACATGCAACATGTGACCTTTCACCTCCATTTTCTACTATTTTCCATTATTTTCATAAATAAAATGTCAATAAATGCATCATGCCTTTCCAAAGCCTTTGCAATTTCCTTTTCCAATTTCCATAACCATTAATAAACTGAAATGGACACCCACTAGGATGTTTTCGCCCTACATTCAACTTGGAATACATGTCCCATGACCAAGGTCTTATTTTACCTTTATTAACATTTACCTGAATTTTTGACAATGGTTGTTACAACTTATTGCTATAGTGGTAGCTTCAACCTTCAATTCTTCTTCAAACATGGCACTTTCCATATTTCCACAATCAATCCTTGTTTCGAAAAAGAGACCACAAATTTAATCAACATAATTTTCATCCACTTTGTGGTGATATATCTAAGCATTCTTGTGCTCATTAACCATTTCAACTTCACCAAATTCATCATTTATAGTTGGATTCATGAGAGATTCACATTCAACTCTACAAACCATTACTTCATATGAAAATGTGTCTTTATTATTCTCAAACTTAAATGCTTCATACTCTGATGCAAAGAGGTCATCATAAACTACAATCATACTAACTAGATCACACATGTTATTCACTTCTTTATTGGAAGCTTCACAATCATCAACATGGGCTATTGGTGGATTCACTAATTCACTACTCACTTTTCAGTCACCATCCACATGTGTCTCGTCAGAGTGGGATTCACCATCATCTTCACCATCCATGTTACAGTGGGGTTCTTGAGAATTTATATGTTCTTACTCTACCTCACATGTAGGGGCTTCAACTTCTCACTATGCAATCTTTTATGTGTCTTCTTCATCCATATGCATTTTTGCATGATGGGTTTCACTTTTATAGTTTTTATGATTATTATCCACATTTGAGTGGGATTCTCCAAGCTCCGTTTTCCTCCTAGAGTCTTGCTCATTTAATCCTAGAACTGCAGTTAAATTTCTATTGATTCTTCAACAGACTGTAACATAATTTTTTGCTTTATGTCACTTTCCTTTATACCAAATTATACTTCTAGGGTCATCCATGCTTCCTAGGAAGATGTAGATTTTTCTACCTTGCACAAGGGCTTCTCATCCAATGCAATTTTTATAAGATCTAATACTAATATATCACATGCTTCATCAAATGGGTTACTAGACCAATACTCAATCAACTCTTTACATCGAAGAAATTTTTTCATTTTGATAGTTCCAAAAAATTAAAAATTTTACTAGTAAATTTTGGAAGTGTTACCCACTTTATCCTGATCCATTAATCCTCGAATTTTTCTACTTCATCTACTTATATTTTAGATGCCTCGACTGTGGATAGAACCTATGTGAGATATTCAAAATACTTTGGATCTTCCTCTCGATTTATTTTCTCGGCTTGCTTCATTCTTACTTTGTGACCCATGGTTGTAGTCTTTCTTTTGTCCTCTACCTTCTTTCCTTATTGTGTTAGCCTTCTAGAAATTAATGTCGCATAGACTTGATTATCTTTAAAAATAAACATTTTAACCTTCACTTTAATGGTGGCTCCCAATAACTACTAGCAAGTTTGCTAAGCTCTTCTATGCATATTCTTATGGAGGCTCATGGCTACAACTTATGGTGGAGACTCCTTCTTTGGTCAGTGACAATGGCTCTTGATTCTTGATATGGTGATGGCTCTATAGGCTAATCACCCTAATATTTTAGTAGTTGGGTGTACAAACTCTCAACGAGCTCTAGTTTCTACTTATGGACCAATGGATGCAAACTTAGATTTGCATACTACTCACAATAGCCAAGGCTCTTAGTGGAAGTAGTTCATGACCTTCTTAACTTGTTTAGTTCTTTAAAACTTTGCTAAACCTTGCTCTGATACCACTTGTTATTTAGATGCAAAGATAAACATGAAAACACAAGACAAAACACCATATACAGTCATTCCTACCAAATAAGTTAAATTAATAATATTCTCTCTTCTTACTTCACATTACAATGACCCAACCATGAGTATATAAGCACTAAAATTTCTAAATATGGAATCATGCAAACTCTAACTTTCTTTTCTTCATGCAAACTATGACTTGGCTCTTTAACTAAACTTTACGAACTTCACTTTAACATAAATTGACATTTTTCTTTTCCTTCACTTAGCTTTTCTTGACAAGGCATTACCTTTTTAACTTGGAAACACTTGAATTCTAATATTAGACTTAACTTTCTTTTCTTCACTTAATTTAACTCTTCATACATTGCATGCGTACAAGAGTACTTACTATTTCTATCAAGTGAAATTTTTTTTTATCTATGACAAAGTTGTGATCGATGGTTGTAAATGAACTAGGAAATTTGGTGATAGGTTTGTATGAATTGTGTGCTATTATAATTTAAATTTTTATACGAGACTAGAGTTCACTTGATTGTAACACATTTGAATATTTGACAACTATTAGGCTAGTTAGGTTGTTGATTCTATAAGATTACTTTCATTCATATCATTTTCATAGTGGTTATGTTAAGGCATAATTGTATGGAATTATTATCCACATACTTTAGTAAGTGTTAAACTTACGAATTTTAATGATCCTGAAATATAAAAAGTGAGGTGTAGTATATAATCACATAGTTTTAGATTGAGAAAATAGATGAGATTAAATGAGTTAGATGCACCACAAACCTATAGTGATGGGGCATTTGGGTGCACTAAGTCAACCTCCCATATGGGTGACTATAGGGGCATGACAATGGATTTTTAGGTTAAATTAAAGTGTATGCTAGAGGTACTCTTTCAACCTCCTTCAAAATTTCTTTACATATATCTCTATTAAGTGAGGAAGATAAATCATATAATCATTATTCCCTAGTTTGAAATGATATTAATTACTAATATTAGTAGGTTTCTTAATAATGCATTCATGGTTTTTTACTAGATGAAAAAATTTACCAACATCTTAATACCTAATAATAAATTAATATAAAAAGTATTAAATTGCATTTTGTATATATATATTTTATACAATATTAGTAGAAATTTTTTTTACAATAAGAAAAAATTTAAATACTAAAACTTTATCTAAGAAATAATTAAATCATTTCTATTTATCTCTTTGATATATTTGTTCAATAGTGAAAAGAAAATTGAAATGTGACTATAAGACATGCAAGAATCAAAGTTTTGATTTTTCATTTAGAAAGAAAAAAATAAAGATTTAAAATGCATATATAGATGAATTTGTATTTTTTTAAATATATATATATATATATATATAACAATTGAGAAAATATTTTAAAAAATAAAAATTATAGTTATATTGTATTTAATTTCTTGCAAATTTATATCAAAGTTTTAGTTGAAGTACTTTACATTTTTCACATATTTAAAAAAATAAACAATTTTAGTTCATAGAATGTAACTTATTTGACAATCACCTTGTTATGAAGTATTATGTAAAAATATGAGATTCAAAGTTAAATCCTTTTGAGTGGCCAACCAAAAAATTATATTTTTTTATCTATTTATTTATTATATTTTTAGAATGTGGTTTAATGAAAAAAAAAAATATAATATAAAAGAAATGGTTTTGTCTTAATTGCTAACTATCTTAAATGAGTTTAGTCTTAATTGTCATTGTCTTAAGTTGCCATTGTTTTAAATATAAATTTTTATCTTAAAATTTTTGTCTCAAAGTGTTTTTGTCTTAAATATAAAGTTTTGTTTTAAATTATTTTTGTCTCAAAGTGCTTTTGTCTTAAATATAAAGTTTTGTCTTAAAATATTTTTGTCTCAAAGAATTTTTGTCTTAAATATAGAGTTTTGTCTTAAAATATGTTTGCTTTTGTCTTAAATATAATGTTGTCTTAAAATATCTTTGTCGTAAATTGTTTTTGTCTTTAAATATTTTTTTTATCAATTTTTTTTTGTCTTTA
>JAXQQM020070943.1:0-80320 GCA_034641835.2 Pinus albicaulis
TTTACTTGTCACTACATTAAACATATAAAATAGTTTGAATTGTGAAAATGAATAAAAATCATTAAATAATAAAGAAAATAAGTGGGCAAATTATAAGTATCTGATATTATATTTTTTTTTTATTATAACTTTAATTCTCAAACTTCAAATTATTGTATTTGTTCTCATTATTTGTCTTTATAATGTACAATGAATATGTTATAAATTGTGACAGTGATTAATAGAATAAAAAAAATCAAAAGAATAAGCAACAAAGTTCATGTTAACTACCTAATATGATATCATTTGCTTGATTATAGCTTTGTTTTACATGAATTTGATCAATGTCTTTGTTCTCTTTTCCTGTCGCTATAATAGACATAAAAAATGTTATAAATTGTGACAATGAATAAAAGCATTAAACAACTATATAAACAATGAATCATATTTAATCATCCATATAATATTTTTGTCTTGGTTGTAGTATCATATTTGGTGAATCGTTACTTGAAGCTTCAATCAAATCTTTGTATATTCCACTTGACAAAAAAATAATTTTACTTAATTTTCTTTAATCACCTCCCCTTGGAAGTCAATGTCCTTTTCATTGTAAGCATAGCAATTAATAATTATTCCTAATATCTCAGGTTATTTTCCATCTATGGATCCAAATAGGTACATATCAGGATACATATTCATGGGAGTTTTTATATGGGCATACCAATCGTGCACAAAGTCATATTTATTAGGTGTGTTGTATTTTTTAATCATTTCAAAGGTAGAAGTTGAAGGTGTTATTGATACTTCCATTTGAGTATTTTTTTTCTTTTTCTTAGATGATGACTGTAACATTCCACTTGCTTTGGTGCCAACCAATTCTGCATACAAAAATAAAAATTTATTTGCATGAATCAAAATGAAATTAAAATTTCAAATATTGTCATGTAATATTATTTTAAAATTTACAAGACCACCTAATTTAACCATTTATAAGAGAGTATACATAAAATATAAAACAACTATACCAATTGAAGGAGACATTGTTTGTATATCACTTGTTTTTCATTTTCTCTTCACTCCTTTACTTGGAATGTCGGGGACACAAGATTCCACAACTTATGAAAAATAAATAAAGAAAAAAATAAATTATGGAAGGCATGAAATACCAAATATTATTAAACCTTATAATACACTATTTTCATTTACATACACAATAATAAAGGAGTACATGTGTTATGCAAGTTTACTATATGAAACCAAAAGTAATCACCTAGCTAAAATTTCTAGGAAAAGCAAAATTATAAGAGAGTATACATAAAATATAAAACAACCATACCAATTGAAGGAGACATTGTTTGTATATCACTTGTTTTTAATTTTCTCTTTACTCCTTTACTTGGAATTTCAGGGACACAAGATTCCACAGCTTATGAAAAAAATAAAGAAATAAATAAATTACGGAAGGCATGAAATACAAAATATTATTAAACAACCTTATAATACACTATTTTCATGTACATACACAATAATAAAGGAGCACATGTGTAATGCAAGTTTACTATATGACACTAAAATTGTCATGAAAAGAAAAATACCCATGTTAGTATGGGGTTTCCGCATTAAAAACCCACTCCTAGTGCTATATGCATGTGTTTTTGTGTAAAAGTCGATCTTTAATGTGGAAAATCCAACTAACATGGTATATTTCAATTTTCGTAGCAATATTAGGTAGGAGATTATTCAATAATAAATCAAATTCATTAAGTTGTAAATTTCATAAAATAATTTTGTCAAATTATTTGAAAATGAATATAAAATAGATTTTTAGAATCTCACAATTTGTACCATAGTTCAAATCATCTGCAAACATTTGTAAGAATTTATAATTGTAGAATTTTAAATGAATTAAAAAACAATATGAACTCATATTCTATAACATTTCATTTCATACATATGCACAAAAGCAAAGAAGCTCAAAGCATATGCAAGTTTTCTTAAAAAATAAGAATAACATGAACTTCATTAATCAACAATCATTTATTATCAACCATTGTAACAAAGTACAGACTAATTTTAAAATTTTCATACCATTTAAATATTTTGGTGTTGTATTTTATGAAATTCCTTTTTCCTTGGATGATTCCTTTGAATTCCCACTAGCTTCAGGGTCCTGAAAATAAACTAAGAGACTATTATCATAGTTCCAAATTATCGAAGAAAATATGAATATATAAATACTATCACTACTTGCATCATTGTATGTGTAACAAAATGAAAAAGAACAATAACAAGTGTAGAACTCATAATAATAACTAATAATGGTGTTCATTAGAAAAAGGGTGCCACCCCTAAATAATTTATTATGTTCTTTTAATTGTATCTATAAAAAAGCTAGCACCTGCTAGCTTTCATTCTAGCACAAGCATAAGCACGTTACCAAAAGAAAACAATACACTATGAATAAATAACAACAATAGTAGATACTACAACAACATCATGTTTACACAAAATTTATCTTTTATAGTCATGTATATTCTTAGTTTTCTATAGAGACCATAAAAAGGCAAACACATTGAAGAATTTTTTCTATCACATACAAGAGATTGCCAACAACATTGCATTGTAAAGTAAATCTAATGCATGATGAAATTCCTTCTATCACAAACACAAACAAATTTTCAAAAAAAACATTGCAACAATAATCTTTCCGAGGACATCTCCATGCTTGCGAAATTTATCCTTACTTTTTTGAGACAATGAGTTTTTAGTCCATGCCTACATAGATCGTTGTTACAATATAATAAATGTTAAAACCTCAAATGATTAGAGGACCCTTTGTATGGAATATGTGGCCTAAGAATGAAATATGGGAAAAATAGAAGCAAGTTTCCAACAACAACATTGCATTGTGAAAAAAATCATTCTATATTACCCTTTATCACAAACACAAGCACATTGTCAATAAAAACGTTGCAAGGTGAAAGAAATCTAACGCATGTTAAATTTCATTTTAGCATAAAAACAAACACATAACAACATTGTACGGTAAAATAAATCTAGCATGTGGTAGAATTACTTCTAGAAAAAACATGAGCACATTGCCAACAACAATATTTCAAACAAAATTAAATGAAGCACATGCTATATTTGTTTCTAATAAAGACATGAGCACATTTCCAACAACAACATTGGAAGGTGAAAGAATTTTACGCATGCTACATTTCGTTCTAGAAGAAATAAAATCTCATGTCAACATTGCAAGGTGAAAGAAATTTAGCGTGTGCTAGATTTGATTCTAGCATAAACATAAGCATCTTGCCAACAACAACATTGCAACAGGGTAAAAGGAAATCTATCACATGCAATATATCGTTACAACACAAACATAAGAAAATAACAACATTTTACGGTTAAATAAACCTAGTACATGTTGGATTTACTTCTATCTTAAACACAGGGATATTACCAGTAACTTCATCTCATTCTATCATAAACAAAAGCACATAACAACATTGCAAGGATGAAAGAAATGTAGCATATGTTAGATTTACTTCTATCACAAACACAAGCATATTTCCAACAATGCAAGAAAAAATAAAGCTAGTGTGTGCTAAATTTCCTTCTAGCATAGACATAAACACATTTCCAAATAAAAACAATGCAAAGTGTTAGATTTCCTTCTAGCATAAATAACTAGATTGTCAAAAATAAGATGGCATTGTGAAGAAAACATAACACATACTAGATTTCCTTCTAGTACAAATTCACAAACATATTTCCAACAACAACATTGTTGGGCAAAACAAATCTAACACAAGTTAGATTTCTTCGTATCAGAAACAGAAGCACATTGCAAATAATAACATTGCAAGGTGAAAGAAATCTAATACATACTAGATTTCCTTCTAATGGAAAAATTATCACATAACAAAATTGTAGGGTGAGAAAAATTTAGCTTGTGTTATATTTACTTTTAACACAAACATATAAATATTTCTAACAACAACAATGCAGGACAAAAAAAATCTAGCACATGTCAGATTTCCTTTTAGCCTAAACACAAAGATGCTACTAATAACAACATTGCAAGGTAAAAGAAATCTAACATGTGCTAGATTTTATTTTAGTGCAAACACAAGCTCATAGCAACATTGTAGAGTGAAACAAATTTAGCAAGTGCTAAATTTCTCTATACCACAAATACAAGCATGTTTCCAATAGCAACATTGTAGAGAATAAGAAATCTAACACGTGATCAATTTTCGTCCAACACAAACAAACATGTTTCAAATTGAAATAAATCTAAAAAATGCTATATTTCCTTCTATCACATAACAACATTGTAGGACTGAAGAAATCTAGTGCATGTTATAGATTTATTTCTATTACAAACACATGCACATTCCAAGGTGAGGGAAACATAATGTGTTCTATATTTCCTTCTAGCCCAAACATGAGCGCATTGCCAATAACAAAATTATAAGGTGAAAGAAATCTAATGTGTAAGATTTCCTTCTAGGATAAACACAAGCAGACAAGCACATTATAAGGTGAAAGAATTCTAGTGCATGCTAGATTTACTTCTAGCACAAAAACAAGCATGTTGAGAACAACAACATTATAGGGCAAAGGAAATCTAACCTGTGCTAGATTTCCTTACAGCACAACACAAGCACACTATAAGATGAAACAAATCTAGCACATGTTAGATTTCCTTCTAGCACACACATAAGAACATAACAACATTTTAGTGTTAGATAAGTCTAACACACGCTAAATTTACTTCTAGCACAAGCTAAAGTATATTGCCAATTAAAAAATTGCAAGAAAAGAAATCTAACATGTGCTAAATATCCTTCTAACATAGTCACATGCATATTTCCAATAACAACATTGCAAGGTCAAGGAATCTAGCATATTTCCTTCTAGCACAAATAACCAGATTGGCATCCACAACATGACATTGTGAAACAAATCTAGCACAAGCTGAATTTCCTTCTAGCACAAACACAAGCACATAACAAACATTGTAAGGCAAAAAAAATCTACTATGTGATATATTAACTTTTAGCAAAAATGCAAACCTATTTCCAACAGCAACATTATCAAGCAAATGAAATATAACACATGCTAGATTTCAATCTATCATAAATGAAAGTGCATTGATAATAACAACATTGTAAGATGAAAAAATTATAATGAGTTATATAATTCCTTCTAGCATAAATAAGCGCACATTGTCGATAACACCATTACAAGGTGAAGGAAATCAAACCCATGCTAAATTTTCCTATAGCAAAAACATAAGCACATAACGACATGGTAGGGTTAAAGAAATCTAGCTTGTGTTATATTTACTTTTAGCAAAAACACAAGTATATTGCCAAAAGTAGTATTGTATGGAAAAAATAAATCTATTTTGTGCTAGATTTTCTTCTATAATAGATACAAGGAATTCTCAATAGAAACATTGAAAGGTGAAAGAAATATAACTTGTACTAGATTTGCTTTTAGTAAAAAGACAAGCATATTACCAACAACAAAGGTGCATGCCAAAAGAAAACTAGGACCTCTTAAATTTTATTCAAGGACAAACACAAACACAATGGAAATAATAACGTTACAAGGGCAATGAAATCTAACATGTGGTACATTTCATTTTAGCAAAAACAACCAGATTGTCAACAAGAATCTGAAAGTAGAAAAAATTCCAGCCTTTGTGGGTTTTTCTCCATGAAGCTGCATAGAAAATGTAGTAACAACTATTTTGAAAAGGAAACCAAGAATTCCAATTTACTCGTATGTAACTTGGGGTTGAGTTCTAGTCGCTTGGTAGAGCACTAACTCGTTTAACACAGGGGTCTGGCCAGATAATGTTGGACCATTTTCATGGATCTCTAAATCTGATCTTGAGAGAACATTGTAAATATTTTGCATTTAGTAAATATTTTTAACCAACATAGTATAAAGTTGGAGTTGACGCTTGTATATTCAACATTGGTTTCTCTGGGTAGCAGTGTAGTGCAGATAATCCCTTGTTAATATGGCTTGTTTGAGTATACAGAGCTATTGCTTCTCCATTTTGGCTCTGCGCTTCTCAAATTCCAAAGAGGTGAATACGTGTCAGCTATGGGAAGGGGTGGATGCAGAGGAAGAAGGGTAAACATTTTGGTATATTTGTAACACCCTCAAGTTCTATGCTTTTCAAATTAGACATTTGAACATAAATCCAAAGGGGAGTGGACCCCAATGGATAATTATTGTGTGAATGTGGTTAATTATTTATTTATGAAAAATAAACAAAATATTGTGTATCCACTATGACCAAATGAGAAATTGAGATCACATGCCTAATCCATGAGGTTATGGAAAAGGTAAAGACTTTCCCCAAAATATTTCAAAAAGCCTTGAAAGAAAATTATTTCTAATTTAGATTTTTGAGGAAAAATCTAAATTCCCCAATGATGAGGAAAGTAGTTGGGAAGAGGTAAGAAGCTGGAAAAGCTGGAAAAGCAGAAAGCAGCTTTAAAGTCCCTAAATAAGGGAAGCCTAGGCAAACAGGAATAAAGCATCCTGAAATTTTGGACGCGGAATTAGAAACAGGCTTTGGGGAAAGCATAGCTTAAATAAGTTGCTCCAGAACAGATTGAGGTTAGTCTGTTCTTGGAGGATCTCATCTCGGGGGTGAGTTCTGGAGATAGACGAACTCTACGGTTGGGAGGACTGGTCATAGTATCGGTATGCATGCATAAATTTGGACATTTATTTAATTCTGTATTAAATATATTAATGTTTTATGAATTGTTATGTTATGGTTCATTATGCAAAATTTAGATTGACTATTTGTTCAGTGCACGATGAAAGTACCGCTAGATCTAATATTTGAAAATTCGAGTATGTTAACGGGGAGGAAGTTAAATAGAAACCAATGGGTTGGTTCTAGGGAGTTGTACCCTGCAGTAATAAAGGTTAGAGATGATAAATCAATCTAAATGTCTAATCTAATAGAAAAATTCAAGTTGTAGCTTGTTGTCTTTGGAACGAAAAACTTAGTTGCTGTGTTGTATAAACAGAACATCCTAATAAAAATGTAACCAAGAACATCAGGTAGGAAACAACTAAGCCTGTGATAGAAGTATGGATTTTAGTATAACAGTTGTACTACAATGGAAAGAATTGTAGAATTAAGAATTTAAATTGTCTATTATGTGGAAGTTTAAATATATGAAACCAGAAGTCTACTCCTAACTAAGTACGAGGATTTGAAATTAGGGAGACTAAAATATCAATTTCGGTTTCATTCCTATTGAAAATTTACTTGTGTGATAAAATCATGTGCGAGGGAAGATTGTAAGCATATTTAAACACTCGGAAAAGAGCATCTATCCACCTCCTATATAAACTGCTGAAAAAAATATATAATTGAAGCAAAGAAGGTTAATTGAATATAGATAGATGTATATGTGGATGTATACATCTATACATAGATGCTAAAACATTATAATTATAGATGTTGGAAAGTTAATAAAGCTTGCAAACTTGAAAGTAGAGGAAGGGATTAGTTAGAGTTGGACAAAACTCTGAAGAACTGACCTGAGAAATACAAAACAGTATATATATATATATATATAAGTCAACTAGATTGACTGATAGGAATTGAGGTCAAGCCAAAATTCCTCATGAAAATTCTTATAATTGCAAAAGAGAAATTAAATGCGGATAAAGTATGAATTTATAATTAATTCAGAAGAATTTTAATTGGTATCGAAAGTGCGGAAAGTTAAATATTATTGAGTTAATGTTGTGTGGATAAGAAGGCTGGGTATAGGAGGTATTGACAAATAGTATCGAGCACACGTTAGCATAGCAAGTTATGTGCTCTAAATGCAAATAGTTTGTTATAAATTTTATGAATATTAGGCTAGCAAGAAAATGGCGTTAGGTCCCTTGATAATGATTCCCTTAAGTCACCTGAACTGATTTTGGGTTCTGAAAATGAAACCTTCTGTGCTTGTGTGTCTTTGCTTCTGTTTAACTGTTTTGTCTTGTTTAATGAGGGTTGAGACCATAGAAGAAAGTTTTTCTGTGAACAAGGGTTTTTAAAATTAGGAAATTGTTTCTTTGCATGTTTGGGGCTGTTTGATATCAGTATCCTCCTAGCATGCCCATCATATATATCAACTAAGGAAAGCCAAACCACCATTTGGGTTATGCCAATTTTTATGTTTCTTCACTGTAAGGTAAAACTAAGGAATGATCCGCAGATAGAACCTTTTTAAAACCAAGCAAAAAGGAATTGAATAGCAGCGGACATTTATAGATCTTATATAATCATTGTAAATTCCCTGCTTATTTTGCAATCAATTGTTCTGGATTTATACAAATGGTTCTTTGAGTCAATGCCAGGATACAATGTCTAATAGCATCTAAAACTGCGCTTTATAATTGTAACCCCAAAAATTATAGTTATGGCACAGAAACTATACTGTGAATCTGAATGACCACCTCGGCCATTGTATTTTTTAGTAAACAAAAATTGTGAAATGAGATAAGTACCAAGTAAAATATAACAGGCTGTTGTAGAGAAATCAATAAATCTTGGAAGTAGAAGAAGAAAAGGCTGTTGCAGAGAATTTCTATTTTGAAAGCGCATTAGTGGGATATAAATAGAAACAGAAACAAGTCGATCCCATTTAAAGAATTCTTTATTTCATCAAAGAAATTGAAATGAACTATATTTCATTCAAGAATTAGTAAAAGGAAATTTACAAGCTATTGTAGAGAAGAATGAGCCAGTTTCGAAGAGATATAGATATCAATTTATACCTTTAAGACATAGATATGCAGAAAAATAGATATTCCCAGTTTAGTAATATATAAAATTGAATAAGGGGGTACAAGAAGTCATAAGTCCCAATGAATATTATTACAATTTCCGTCAAAACCAAAAATTGTCACAATAATTTTTTTAACCATTGATTTTTGACATTCTGCGATTCATCAAATCGAATGGAATGGTTCTCGCGAATTTTGGCCATCGAAGGAATGGTTCTCGCGAATTCTAGCCATCGGAGGAAGATGGTCAAGAAGGTGAAGTATTATCGACCTGTAATGAAAAATGAAACTGCGTAATAGGCCTCCTTGGAAGGCGAGGAAGAAACATTTTATAAGTAAGCTCATAGGAAAAAAATTCACCTGTAAGAAAAGCTGAAAAGCAAAAGTTAGAAAAAGTAAATTTAGGTGAAACAAAATTAGAAAAAAATCGTGGAGAAACCTTATAAAACTAGAAATCATAATGGGAAACCATAAAGTTACTAATTATTCCCCAAAAACAAAGAAAAAAAAAACAGTGAAATTGTTACTTTTACTATAAAAGAGAAGAGGAATGTCTAGACTGAAAAATCTTCTGGAATAATAAAGAACTTGGCAAACGAACACCAGTGTGGTTAAAGAAAGAGTTATCTACAATAGCGAGGAATTTTACATATGTAAATATGCACAGGAAAATTTGGATAATCTGCGATAACTGAAAATAAGGCACTACTGTATAAAAGAAATGGAAAGTCAAGAAATATTAAATCAATTTCTTGATATAGAAAAAAAAAAAAAAGTACTACCCTGTATCTCGATATAATCTCGAAATTTCTATTTAGAAGGAAGAGAATAATTGTGGTGATAGTACTAAAAGTCTAAGTGGAAATTAATTTAAACATTCTGCCTTGGATATTATTACAAGAAATTTCACAGTGAGTGAAAATAATCATCACACCAAGAAAAATTATAGAGGGAGACAGAAATTCGATATCTTGTAGACTTGGGCGAGATGGCCGTAGGCTAAAAACCACCAACCTGAAAGAAAAATACAAAAAAATTTAGTAGTTATGGCTGAGCCGAAACGTTTCTTTGAATTGCGTGAAGAAATTAAGATTTGGAAAATTTTACCTGCAAAGTAGAGAGTAAAAGGTTAAATAAAAGGAAAAGCCTTAGAGTATAAAACAGAGTTTTGTATCTTAAACGTTTAAGATGAGATGAACTCGAGTTACAACAGATATAGATTAATACCTTTAGAAGATAGAGTCTTCATAACCTAAATTATTCTATCCAAAATAAATAAATAAATAAATAAATAAATTGAACCGAAAGGATGTAAGTTGAACCGTGGGACTCGACAACCAAATACTTAATGATTGTTATCATAGTATTGAAAAACGTAATGTTGGAAGAAATCCACAGGCCTACCTGAATAAGTCTCCATTAAAGGAAATGACGGGGTAAGGAAATAGTATGGGATGCCATACCATAAGGGAAACTGAAGGGTCCCTTAGAAAATCCAGAAATTAAAATTCAAAAGACCAGCAGAAACACAAAAGAAAAGCATTAGAATAGAAATGCTAGCCATAAAACATAAATTGGAACCATCCATTTCCGCATGAAATAGAAAATAATATCATACCTGAAGAAACTCTCCTAACCATGAATGATAAGCTGAATAAAACCTTCGCTGGAAGTAAAACGCCGGAGTGGAGGAACTCTATGTTTCGGAAACACAGTGAGAAGAAATGAACTTTCGCCTCCATTGAATTCTTTAATTTCAAATCGGAAGACGGGAAGAAACCCTAAAACAGATCCACCCTATAGATGGCACGATATGAGGGAGTTTGTGGTCGTTTAGGGTTATAAAACGTCATTCTCGAGAACAATAAAAGTCGACCAGTCAAGGTACATTAGCTGTTTTATGACATTTATGAATTCTATTGTATAGAGTACAAAAAAAAAATCTCGAGACTATAAAAAAGACTCCTTAAACCCTTACGTGAGCAAACCTGGTGCAATGATGATATAGCTGTAGAAACATACGGCGGGTGAGTTAATTGTTAAAATAATGCAAAGTTGAAATTTCCAAAAAGGAGTCACTGTCGTGTGTCAGAGTTTTGGAAAATTGGGTACAATTAAATTGAATTCAAATCGTAATCCAATTCAACTATAATGAGTATTATTAAAGTAGGTGTATGATGGTTAGAAGAATTTAATTATAATATTCATATCTTAATTCAATCTTTACAGGTCTAGTCAAACGTAAATCACAGTGATTAACGCGGAAATATATATGTATATATATCAAGAATGCCTAATGTTAATAGTTAGAAACAATGAAATCCTATGTGAAGAAAGATAGGTCGAAGAATATTAGTATATGAAATTAGAACATATAACAGCGTATAAGCGGATAAGGAGATGAGTGCGTTAACACGCACATGATACCTATATATATATATATAAAGTTGGCAATGGTACGTGCATATGAATTATAAAGTTCGTAGTAAGAAAGGCTGAAACTTGGAATGCCTATTGAAGAAATTCGATGGTATCATCAAACTTCATTGACATTATTAATGGTGAATACGATTTACTCAATACTTTAAAAGACCTGTATCGAATGTTGATAATTGTAGTGGATAACATATATGCCACTGTATTAATATATATAGATTCAATGGTATTATATAGGCATGGGTCTAATGGGACCTTAGGATAGTACATCAACATTTACATATAAATTATAAAGTCAACTAGAAATGATTTCCCTAGTTCTTAAAATAAGAAAAGGGAATTTAAATAATATGTAAAATTGAGATAAGTAATGTAAAATACATTAAAGAGTATTGTGAATCAAATTATTGAATGCGATATGGAAATTTAATATATGGATTAATATTCAAGGTTTGATTTTATAAGTATGGGGAAAATATCTTTAACAAGATACATATAGTGAAAAGCTTGTTTAGACAAGAGGATTTTGATTGTTTAATAGACGAGATGATTATGAAATGAAAAAGGCAATAGTAAATTGTTCTCGTCAAAAAGAGAGTGGTGATAAAAGTAAAGCCTATATTAAGGGCATCAATATTGGTGTATATTACCCTTGGTTACGTACATAGTTACAATAGAGGTTATAATTTAATATTGAAATTTTTAGTGGGAAATGTTCTATCCATTACCTCTTTAAAAAATTGTAGGTATATAGAGTTATAAACGTGGAAGAAATGAAAGTGGAAACCTGATATGTGTAGTATATCAAGAGGCCAATAACATAATTATATGTTGGAGCATTGAACCAAAATAATGAAGTGGAAATTACAATGTTAGTAAATGAGGAAACAAAATTATGAAGTATGGTTGAATGGATAACATATATATATTAATGTATATATGTATCCTAAACAAATAGGACTCATTCCGCTATATGTTCTTTATCAAGGATATGATAAAGGAGACTGAAATCATAATTTTGTGGAGTCATATGAATATAATATTTTCATACATGATAATTTATTTAGGTAAATAAATTTCAAACTTTATACCTAAGGGATTAAGGAAGAAGAATAAATTCACTAGGCAATATAAAAAGTGAATTTACCTTAAAAAGTTTACAAGTAAAAGTGGAATGACATATTTCACCATATTGCTGGAATATTATTACTCTAATTATGGTTAAAGGAGTAAGAAACACTATGGTGGTAGATTAAGGGAAAAAAAATTGGATGTTGGTATTTGGTAAATTTACCAGGATGATTTTCAAGTCATGTATATTTAAGTCATGACTAAAGTATTTGGTTATAAGCATATTTTAGTTCATGTACGTGGAAATTAAGGAAGTGGAAATATTAAACACATACGGTATAAATCATTGGTTAAATAATTGATTGGGTTAGTAATTGTGGATCATTTCATAGTAGAATGTGGACCCATTACATTGAGTAAATCAAGGGATAAATCCAACTTTCCTGCTGATTTAGTTAAGGAAAAATTCAAAACCTAATAATTTTTTTTCATGAAAAAATAGTTATGAAAATTATCATGCATGGATAAGAATCCAATGGAGCACAATTAAATTCCTATATATATTATACTCCATTTATCAAGTAAACCATGGTTTTAGGTTGTAAGAGGCCTATGTGAGAAACCATATGTGTTTATATAGACCATGAGTTGATTTCTAATGATTAATGAAATTCACATATAGGGATAAGTTGTGAATCATCATTGGAATTAGTAAAGCATGAACATACAATTAAAAGTAAATGCATAAATTCTGGTGATTCTTTGAAAAAGGGGAAACTGTGTCAAATTTACTTTTGACATTATCAAGTATTAATACTTGTGAATGTGATGAATTATAGTAATTACATATATCACTAAAGAAACATGTATTCACACTATAAAATTTTGTTGGTGTAAATTTTATTAAATTTAATTTTCGTGAGTCTTAAATTCAAAGACAGGGAAATAGTGTGAAATCATACAGCTACAAACCGGGAGAAAAGAGGATGAGCTGTATTTGGACTTGGGTGTGGGGGAAACCCATCAGATCCAAATTTATTCATGTAATTTTTGAACTACTGGATACAATTCATAAAAGAGGTTAGAGAAAAAAAAAAAAAAAAATCATGTGTGAAGTAAGAATTGAATTATAGACATTATTGACGAGTCTGGTTATTAATAATTAAATTGATTGCTAACAAAAGAAAACAATGAGAAGTTACTGGAAGTATAGCTATGAACTGAGAAAGGGTAAGCATAACCATGCATATGATACAGTTGTTTTCTTTCATTTATGAGTACTAATGAAAAGTTGTAAAATTGTTTAGCCAAGTGTGTAACAGGAAATTGTACACTCTGGAAACAAGGAGAAAAAAAGGTGAAGATAAGTGCAGATAAATCACCTAGAAAATCAAGAAAAGCCGAACTAGATCAAGTTTGCGTGAGGAGAGAATCTCACTGAAAAACAATAAAGGATAAGTAGTGTACTAAAAGTGCACTATACTATTATGAACCTGAACGGTTTGACTAATAACTGAATTTTTTTGAAATTATTGAAATTCAGAATGTTGTTGTGGATTATCAATTATATGTACCTGATATTACTTACATAAATTGGTATGAATTGTGGACAGAGAAAACTTAATAAAAGATTTTCCAGACAGACTTCTTGCAAAGAAGTAGCAAGAAAATCAACTGCATAAGGCATCAGTAAATAGAGTGGAAGCAGGAGAGTACTCTGCCGGAAACTGAGCAAGGACGAAGAAGAAATCTTCGTCAAAGTTGAAAAATCAACGTTAAAGTGTAACACCGAGGAAGGTGTTGGAAAGGGGGGAACTAATGGCTTATAAACTAGCCTTACCCTTGCATATTAAATTTCATGATGTGTTTCATGTCTCCTTGTTGGAAAAAAAAACTAATAATTTTTGTACATGATGCTTCTCACATTATTGATTGGAATGTGATCCAGGTGGAACCAGAAGAGGAATTCCTTCCAGAGCCGCTTCAAATCTGAGAGCGGGAAGAAATTGAATTGCGAAATCGAACAATAGCTAGAGTAAAGGTGCATTGGAGCACTTTACTGCTGGAAAAGCTACATGGAAAAGAGAAGCTGAGATGATGGAAAAGCATTCATCTTTATTTTCAAAATAAGCTAAGTAGATAGTTGTCAACACCGAGGATGGTGTTTGTTTTCAGAGGGGGAATATGTAACACCCCCAAGTTCTATGCTTTTCAAATTAGACATTTGAACATAAATCCAAAGGGGAGTGGACCCCAATGGATAATTATTGTGTGGATGTAGTTAATTATTTATGAAAAATAAATAAATTATTTTGTACGCACTATGACCAAATGAGATTATTGAGATCACATGCCTAATCCATGAGGTTATGGAAAAGGTAAAGACTTTCCCAAAATCTTTCAAAAATCCTTGAAAGAAATTATTTCTAATTTAGATTTTTGAGGAAAAATCTAAATTCCCCAATGATGAGGAAAGTAGTTGGGAAGAGGTAAAAAGCTGGAAAAGCTGGAAAAGCAGAAAGCAACTTTAAAGTCCCTAAATAAGGGAAGCCTAGGTAAACAGGAATAAAAGCATCCTGAAATTCTGGATGCAGAATTGGAAACAGGCTTTGGGGAGAGCATAGCTTAAATAAGCTGCTCCAGAACAGATTGAGGTTAGTCTGTTCTTGGAGGATCTCAGCTCGGGGGTGAGTTCTGGAGATAGACGAACTCTAAGGTTGGGAGGACTGGTCATAGTATCGGTATGCATGCATAAATTTGGAGATTTATTTAAGTCTGTGTTAAATATATCCATGTTTATGAATTGTTATGTTACAAATTCCTATGCAAATTTTAGATTGAATGGTTGTTTAGTACCTGATGAAAGTACAAGCTAGATTTAATAGCTGATACTTCAGTATGTTAATAACAGGGATGAAGTTAAATAGAAACCAATGGGTTGGTTCTGGGGATTTGTACCCTGCAGTAATAAACGTTAGAGATGATAAATCAATCTGAATGTCTAAATTAATAGAAAAATTCAAGTTGTAGCTTGCTGTCCTTGGAATGAAAAACTTAGTTGCTGTGTTGTACAAACAGAACATTTTAATAAAACTGTAACCAAGAACAGCAACTAGGAAACAACTAAGCCTGTGATAGAAGTATGGATTTCAGTATAACAGTTGTACTGCAATGGCAAGATTTGTAGAATTAAGAATTTAAATTGTTCTATTTCCTGGAAGTTTAAATATATGAAACCAGAAGTTAAATCCTAACTAAGTACGAGGATCTGAAATTAGGGAGACTAAAATATCAATTTCGGTTTCATTTCCTATTGAAAATTTACCTATGTGTGATAAAAGTAGGTGTGAGGAAAGATTGTAAGCATATTTAAACACTGGGAAAATAGCATCTATCCACCTCCTATATAAACTGCTGCAAAAAAAAAGTAGTTGAAGTAAAGAAGGTTAATTGAATATAGATATATGTATATGTGGATGTATACATCTATACATAGATGTTGAAACTTCATAGTTATAGATGCTGGAAGTCTATAAAGCTTGCAAACTGGAAAGTTAGAGGAAGGGCACATTGATCAGTTAGAGTTGGACAAAACTCTGAAGAACTGACCTGAGAAATACAAACCAGTATATATATATATATATATATATATATATATATATATATATATATATATATATATATATATATATATATATATATATATAAGTCAACTAGATCACACTTTATAGGAATTGAGGTCAAGCCAAATTCCTCATGGAAACTCTTATACTCGCCGCCTACCTATAATTATCAAAGAGAAAATTAAATACCTAGATAAAAAAGTATGAATTTGTAATTGATTCAACAGAAAAATTTTAATTGGTATCAGGTGCAGAAAGTTAAATATAATTGAGTTAATGTTGTGTCAATAAGAAGCTAGGTATGGGAGACGTGACAAATGGTATCAGAGCACACGTTGAGAAAACTGGGCAAGTTATGTGCTCACAAAGAAACAATAAGCTGTTATAAATTTTATGAATATTAGGCTATAATGAAAATATAGCGTTGGAATCCCTTGATAATGATTCCCTTAAGTCACCTGAACTGATTTTGGGTTCTGAAAATGAAACCTTCTGTGCTTGTGTGTCTTTGCTTCTGTTTAACTGTTTTGTCTTGTTTAATGAGGGTTGAGACCATAGAAGAAAGTTTTTCTGTGAACAAGGGTTTTTAAAATTAGGAAATTGTTTCTTTGCATGTTTGGGGCTGTTTGATATCAGTATCCTCCTAGCATGCCCATCATATATATCAACTAAGGAAAGCCAAACCACCATTTGGGTTATGCCAATTTTTATGTTTCTTCACTGTAAGGTAAAACTAAGGAATGATCCGCAGATAGAACCTTTTTAAAACCAAGCAAAAAGGAATTGAATAGCAGCGGACATTTATAGATCTTATATAATCATTGTAAATTCCCTGCTTATTTTGCAATCAATTGTTCTGGATTTATACAAATGGTTCTTTGAGTCAATGCCAGGATACAATGTCTAATAGCATCTAAAACTGCGCTTTATAATTGTAACCCCAAAAATTATAGTTATGGCACAGAAACTATACTGTGAATCTGAATGACCACCTCGGCCATTGTATTTTTTAGTAAACAAAATTGTGAAATGAGATAAGTACCAAGTAAAATATAACAGGTTGTTGTAGAGAAATCAATAAATCTTGGAAGTAGAAGAAGAAAAGGCTGTTGCAGAGAATTTCTATTTTGAAAGCGCATTAGTGGGATATAAATAGAAACAGAAACAAGTCGATTCCATTTAAAGAATTCTTTATTTCATCAAAGAAATTGAAATGAACTGTATTTCATTCAAGAATTAGTAAAAGGAAATTTACAAGCTATTGTAGAGAAGAATGAGCCAGTTTCGAAGAGATATAGATATCAATTTATACCTTTAAGACATAGATATGCAGACAAATAGATATTCCCAGTTCAGTACTATATAAAATTGAATAAGGGGGTACAAGAAGTCATAAGTCCCAATGAATATTATTAAAATTTCCGTCAGAACCAAAAATTGTCACAATAATTTTTTTAACCATTGATTTTTGACATTCTGCGATTCGTCAAATTGAATGGAATGGTTCTCGCGAATTCTGGCCATCGAAGGAATGGTTTTCGCGAATTCTAGCCATCGGAGGAAGATGGTCAAGAAGGTGAAGTATTATCGATTTCGTAATAAAAAAATGAAAGCTTGCGTAATAGGCCTCATTGGAAGGCGAGGAAGAAACATTTTATAAGTAAGCTCACAGGAAAAAAATTCACCTGTAAGAAAAGCTGAAAAGCAAAAGTTAGAAAAAGTAAATTTAGGTGAAACAAAATTAGAAAAAAATCGTGGAGAAACCTTATAAAACTAGAAATCATAATGGGAAACCATAAAGTTACTAATTATTCCCCAAAAACAAAGAAAAAAAAAACAGTGAAATTGTTACTTTTACTATAAAAGAGAAGAGGAATGTCTAGACTGAAAAATCTTCTGGAATAATAAAGAACTTGGCAAACGAACACCAGTGTGGTTAAAGAAAGAGTTATCTACAATAGCGAGGAATTTTACATATGTAAATATGCACAGGAAAATTTGGATAATCTGCGATAACTGAAAATAAGGCACTACTGTATAAAAGAAATGGAAAGTCAAGAAATATTAAATCAATTTCTTGATATAGAAAAAAAAAAAAAAGTACTACCCTGTATCTCGATATAATCTCGAAATTTCTATTTAGAAGGAAGAGAATAATTGTGGTGATAGTACTAAAAGTCTAAGTGGAAATTAATTTAAACATTCTGCCTTGGATATTATTACAAGAAATTTCACAGTGAGTGAAAATAATCATCACACCAAGAAAAATTATAGAGGGAGACAGAAATTCGATATCTTGTAGACTTGGGCGAGATGGCCGTAGGCTAAAAACCACCAACCTGAAAGAAAAATACAAAAAAATTTAGTAGTTATGGCTGAGCCGAAACGTTTCTTTGAATTGCGTGAAGAAATTAAGATTTGGAAAATTTTACCTGCAAAGTAGAGAGTAAAAGGTTAAATAAAAGGAAAAGCCTTAGAGTATAAAACAGAGTTTTGTATCTTAAACGTTTAAGATGAGATGAACTCGAGTTACAACAGATATAGATTAATACCTTTAGAAGATAGAGTCTTCATAACCTAAATTATTCTATCCAAAATAAATAAATAAATAAATAAATAAATTGAACCGAAAGGATGTAAGTTGAACCGTGGGACTCGACAACCAAATACTTAATGATTGTTATCATAGTATTGAAAAACGTAATGTTGGAAGAAATCCACAGGCCTACCTGAATAAGTATCCATTAAAGGAAATGACGGGGTAAGGAAATAGTATGGGATGCCATACCATAAGGGAAACTAAAGGGTCCCTTAGAAAATCCAGAAATTAAAATTCAAAAGACCAGCAGAAACACAAAAGAAAAGCATTAGAATAGAAATGCTAGCCATAAAACATAAATTGGAACCATCCATTTCCGCATGAAATAGAAAATAATATCATACCTGAAGAAACTCTCCTAACCATGAATGATAAGCTGAATAAAACCTTCGCTGGAAGTAAAACGCCGGAGTGGAGGAACTCTATGTTTCGGAAACACAGTGAGAAGAAATGAACTTTCGCCTCCATTGAATTCTTTAATTTCAAATCGGAAGACGGGAAGAAACCCTAAAACAGATCCACCCTATAGATGGCACGATATGAGGGAGTTTGTGGTCGTTTAGGGTTATAAAACGTCATTCTCGAGAACAATAAAAGTCGACCAGTCAAGGTACATTAGCTGTTTTATGACATTTATGAATTCTATTGTATAGAGTACAAAAAAAAAATCTCGAGACTATAAAAAAGACTCCTTAAACCCTTACGTGAGCAAACCTGGTGCAATGATGATATAGCTGTAGAAACATACGGCGGGTGAGTTAATTGTTAAAATAATGCAAAGTTGAAATTTCCAAAAAGGAGTCACTGTCGTGTGTCAGAGTTTTGGAAAATTGGGTACAATTAAATTGAATTCAAATCGTAATCCAATTCAACTATAATGAGTATTATTAAAGTAGGTGTATGATGGTTAGAAGAATTTAATTATAATATTCATATCTTAATTCAATCTTTACAGGTCTAGTCAAACGTAAATCACAGTGATTAACGCGGAAATATATATGTATATATATCAAGAATGCCTAATGTTAATAGTTAGAAACAATGAAATCCTATGTGAAGAAAGATAGGTCGAAGAAGACTGCAGATATGAAGAAATGAAAGTGGAAACCTGATATGTGTAGTATATCAAGAGACCAAAAACATAATTATATGTTGGAGCATTGAACCAAAATAATGAAGTGGAAAATACAATGTTAGTAAATGAAGAAACAAAATTATGAAGTATGGTTGAATGGATAACATATATATATTAATGTATATATGTATCCTAAACAAATAGGACTCATTCCGCTATATGTTCTTTATCAAGGATATTGTAAAGGAGACTGAAATCATAATTTTGTGGAGTCATATGAATATAATATTTTCATACATGATAATTTATTTAGGTAAATAAATTTCAAACTTTATACCCAAGGGATTAAGGAAGAAGAATAAATTCACTAGGCAATATTAAAAGTGAATTTACCTTAAAAAGTTTACAAGTAAAAGTGGAATGACATATTTCACCATATTTCTGGAATATTATTACTCTAATTATGGTTAAAGGAGTAAGAAACACTATTGTGGTAGATTAAGTGTTAAAAGGAAAAAAATTGGATGCTCGTATTTGGTAAATTTACCAGGATGATTTTCAAGTCATGTATATTTAAGTCATGACTAAAGTATTTGGTAATAAGCATATTTTAGTTCATGTACGTGGAAATTAAGGAAGTGGAAATCTTAAATACATACGCTATAAATCGTTGGTTAAGTAATTGATTGGATTAGTAATTGTGGATCATTTCATAGTAGAATGTGGACCCATTACATTGAGTAAATCAAGGGATAAATCAAATTTTCCTGCTGATTTAGTTAAGAAAAAATTAAAAACCTAATAATTTTTTTTCATGGGAAAATAGTTATGAAAAATATCATGCATGGATAAGAATCCAATGGAGCACAATTAAATTCCTATATATATTATACTCCATTTATCAAGTGAACCATGGTTTTAGGATGTAAGTGGTCTTTGTTAGAAACCATGTGTTGTTTATATAAACCATGGGTTGATTCCTAATGATTAATGAAATTCACATATAGATATAATTGGTGAATCATCATTGGAATTAGTAAAGCATGAACATACAATTAAAAGTAAATGCATAAATTCTCGTGATTCTTTGAAAAAGGGGAAACTAGGTCAAATTTACTTTTGACATTATCAAGTATTAATACTTGTGAATGTGATGAATTATAGTAATTACATATATCACTATAAAAGAAACATGTATTCACACTATAAAATTTTGTTGGTGTAAATTTTATTAAATTTAATTTTCCTGAGTCTTAAATTCAAAGACAGGGAAATAGTGTGAAATCATACAGCTACAAACCAGGATAAAAGAGGATGAGCTGCATTTGGACTTGGGTGTGGGGGAAACCCATCAGATCCAAATTTATTCACCTAATTTTTGAACTAGTGGATACAATTCATAAAAGAGGTTAGAGAGAAAAAAAAAAAAATCATGTGTGAAGTAAGAATTGAATTATAGACATTATTAACGAGTCTGGTTATTAATAATTAAATTGATTGCTAACAAAAGAAAACAATGAGAAGGTACTGGAAGTACAACTATGAACTGAGAAACGGTAAGCATAACCATGCATATGATACAGTTGTTTTCTTTCATTTATGAGTACTAATGAAAAGTTGTAAAATTGTTTAGCCAAGTGTGTAACAGGAAATTGTACACTCTAGAAACACGGAGAAAAAAAAAAAGTGAAGATAAGTGCAGATAAATCACCTAGAAAATCAAGAAAAGCCGAACTGGATCAAGTTTGAGTGAGGAGAGAATCTCACTGAAAAACAAGAAAGGATAAGTAGTGTATTAAAAATGCACTAAACTATTATGAACCTGAACGGTTTGACTAATAACTGAATTTCCTAAGTTTATTGAAATTCAGAATGTTGTTGTGGATTATCAATTGTATGTACCTGATATTACTTACATTGGTATGAATTGTGGACAGAGAAAACAGAATAAAAGATCTTCTAGACAGACTTCTTGCAAAGAAGTAGGAAGAAAATCAACTGCATAAGGTATCATTAAATAGAGTGGAAGCAGGAGAGTACTCTGCTGGAAACTGAGCAAGGACGAAGAAGAAATCTTCGTCAAAGTTGAAAAATCAACGTTAAAGTGTAAAACCGAGGAAGGTGTTGGAAAGGGGGGAAAATAATGGCTTATAAACTAGCCTTACCCTTGCATATTAAATTTCATGATGTGTTTCATGTCTCCTTGTGGAAAAATATATATATATATATATATATATATATAATTTTTGTACATGATGCTTCTCACGTTATTGATTGGAATGTGATACAGGTGGAACCAGAAGAGGAATTCCTTCCAGAGCCGCTTCAAATCTGAGAGCGGGAAGAAATTGAATTGCGAAATCAAACAGTAGCTAGAGTAAAGGTGCAGTGGGAGCACTTTACTGCTGGCAAAGCTACATGGAAAAGAGAAGTTGAGATAATGGAAAAACATTCATCTTTATTTTCAAAATGAACTAAGTAGATAGTTGTCAACACCGAGGACGGTGTTTATTTTCAGAGGGGGAATATGTAACACCCCCAAGTTCTATGCTTTTCAAATTAGACATTTGAACATAAATCCAAAGGGGAGTGGACCCCAATGGATAATTATTGTGTGGATGTCGTTAATTATTTATTTATGAAAAATAAATAAAATATTGTGTATGCACTATGACCAAATGAGAAATTGAGATCACATGCCTAATCCATGAGGTTATGGAAAAGGTAAAGACTTTTCCCAAAATCTTTCAAAAATCCTTGAAAGAAATTATTTCTAATTTAGATTTTTGAGGAAAAATCTAAATTCCCCAATGATGAGGAAAGTAGTTGGGAAGAGGTAAAAAGCTGGAAAAACTGGAAAAGCAGAAAGCAGCTTTAAAGTCCCTAAATAAGGGAAGCCTAGGCAAACAGGAGTAAAGCATCCTGAAATTCTGGACGCAGAATTGGAAACAGGCTTTGGGGAGAGCATAGCTTAAATAAGCTGCTCCAGAACAGATTGAGGTTAGTCTTTTCTTGGAGGATCTCAGCTCGGGGGTGACTTCTGGAGATAAACGAACTCTAAGGTTGGGAGGACTGGTCATAGTATCGGTATGCATGCATAACTTTGGAGATTTATTTAAGTCTGTATTAAATATATCCATGTTTATGAATTGTTATGTTATAAATTCCTATGCAAATTTCAGATTGAATGGTTGTTTAGTACCTGATGAAAGTACAAGCTAGATCTAATAGCTGAAAATTCAGTATGTTAATAGTAGGGAGGAAGTTAAATAGAAACCAATGGGTTGGTTCTAGGGAGTTGTACCCTGCAGTAATAAAGGTTAGAGATGATAAATCAATCTGAATGTCTAATCTAATAGAAAAATTCAAGTTGTAGCTTACTGTCTTTGGAACGAAAAACTTAGTTGTTGTGTTGTATAAACATAACATCCTAATAAAAATGTAACCAAGAACATCAAGTAGGAAACAACTAAGCCTGTGATAGAAGTATGGATTTCAGTATAACATCTGTACTACAATGGCAAGAATTGTAGAATTAAGAATTTAAATTGTCTATTACCTGGAAGTTTAAATATATGAAACCAGAAGTCTACTCCTAACTAAGTACGAGGATTTGAAATTAGGGAGACTAAAATATCAATTTTGGTTTTATTCCTATTGAAAATTTACTTGTGTGATAAAATCATGTGTGAGGGAAGATTGTAAGCATATTTAAACACTCGGAAAAGAGCATCTATCCACCTCCTATATAAACTGCTGAAAAAAATATATAATTGAAGCAAAAAAGGTTAATTGAATATAGATAGATGTATATGTGGATGTATACATCTATATATAGATGCTGAAACATTATAATTATAGATGTTGGAAAGTTTATAAAGCTTGCAAACTTGAAAGTAGAGGAAGGGATCTATTAGAGTTGGACAAAACTGATGTGGAAGCATTGCTTTGTGCCATTTCTATTATCCAACTAGATTGGATAACCGAAGTAAAAGATGAATGGAAGAAGGAAGAAGAAGTGTGGAAATTCATTCAAAAGTTGCAGCAAGATCCTAGTACATCTGATAGATTTAGTTGGAAAAATGATTCCTTATGGTACAAAGATCACTTATATCTTTGTAAGAATTCCTAACTAAAAAAAAAAATATTCTTTTGGAATTGCACACTTCTCCTTTAGGAGGACACTTAGGATTTTTAAAAACTTACCACAGGGTGAAGAAGTAATTTTTTTGGGATGGCCTTAAATCTTATATTCAAAAGTTTATGGCGAAATGTTTGGTTTTTCAACAGAATAAAGTTTAGAAAACTAAGACCCCGGGTCTTCTACAACCTTTATCCATTCCAAGTCAACGTTGGGAGGGGATTAAAATGGATTTTATCACAGGTTTACCTAAGTCCGAAGGAAAGAGTGTCATCATGGTGGTGGTTGATAGACTTACCAAGTATGCACACTTTTGTACATTATATCATCCATTTAAAGCAAGTACAGTTGCTACTACATTTATGGACACAGTTCAAAAGCTACATGGAAACCCAAAGGTTATAGTGAGCGATAGAGATCCCATTTTTACTGGAAATTTTTGGACAAATTTATTTTCTTGTTTGGGTACTCAATTAGCTCATAGCTCATCTTATCATCCTCAATCCGATGGTCAAACTGAGATAATAAATAAATGTTTGGAAGGATAGCTTCGTTGTTTTGTATCTGATAAACAAACACAATGGGTCAAGTGGTTACCTCTAGCTGAATGGTGGTATAACACTTCCTTCCATACTGTAGCAAAAATGACCCCATTTATGGTACTTTATGGATATCATCCACCATCCATCACATCATCTTTAAGAGAAAATTCAAAGGTTGAAGCAGTGGAAGATCACATCGAGCATCAAGAAGAACTTCTCCATCTCTTGAAGGAAAACCTGAATTTGGCACAAAATCGAATGAAACAACAGGTAGATCAAAATCGCAGCGAGAGAATTAATGATGTAGCAGACTGGGTGTTTTTACAGCTAAAACCATACAAAAAAATGTCCCTCAAGCAAGCTAAGAAGGATAATAAATTATCGCCGAAGTACTATGGTCCTTACATCATGGCCCCATGGACTCCTATATATAGAGAGGAGGTTTTGTAATTTGAATCATCCAATAATTGTTCATTCATGTAATGTATTGGAGGTTGCCCCCTCGAAGTGACTTATTTCTAAGGCGTTGATATCTCTCTTCTTCTATTTTTGGAGCTAGTTTCACAACATGGAGCTGGCCAGATCCAGCTAGAAGTTGACCTGACGGCAGAAGAAGTAGAGCCATACTCCATTGAGGAGGGCCTGAACGCTCCACAGGGGCTGTCGCAGTCTTCTTGATGTGGAAGAGAACGATGGAGGCATCTACATGGAGGGTCAGGGAAAGGCATAGCGGGATTGCCACGATGATGTTTGTGTCGCCTGCACACTACTCATAACCCTTCCCTCGAGAGGAGCCACGGTGGAATAAGTTGGCAGGAGAGCTGGGACCTCCATGGGCAACCAGGGCTGATTGGGAAGAAGCGGCGGCTGAAGAGCTGAAAGTCGGGGCGATGAAAACGCTATGAGCCATCTTTTTTCTTAATCGCAGTTTTTCAAAATTAATAACAACTATTATTGTTATATAAAAATTAATTAAATTACTTATTACATAATCACATAAAACACATATGTTTCTGATTTCTAAATTATTCTACTTCCAAACAAAATGTCCTGGAAAAAAAACACTACATATGAAGTTACTAATCACATTATACATCTCAAATTCTTAATTGATAAACTGTGAAGTTCACAATAACATATCAAATTTAAAGTTTCAATCAAATTAATTACATATTTCTTATTGGTGAGCTCTTTTCCTTAGGAAAAAAAATAATTCATAAATTTAATTTAATAAGAACAAATAATAAGAAAATATTTGGATTTAAGAGAAATTTAATAAAAAAGATATGCTAAAAAAAACCTCCAAAATTAAGAATAGTTAGACTAACACCTAAATCTCCAAAGCCTCCAAAACATAAATTAGCTAGACCAAGATGTTTATATGTGTGTCCGCCTGAACGATTATTGTTAAAGTATTTTTCAAATTACTTTTGGAAATTTATTCAAAGTCTTGTCTATTTTGGAATAGGGCTTCTACATTTTTACATTAATCATGATTTCATATGTGTGTGTTGAATGTTATTTTTTTTTTTGTAATTTATATAACTACTGCGACATGTTTTTCTATTTTGCAATAATATTTCTATAGTTTTAACTTAATTACGAATAATTACTATGCCGATGGTAATGATTTAACCTCGATAGAATATTATAGAATATTATTAATATTAGTCACAATGCCCATATTTATCTCGAAATTAGTTACGCAGAAAAGACGAAGTAAACGTCTATAATCGTCTGACGAAATAAAGTTATCAATTACATAGAAAATATGAAATGAGTGTGAATACTTGGTATAAAAAAGGACAAAATGATTTCTTCTTCTACCAGAAGCCCTATGCTGGAGAGATATCTTTTATAGTGTAACACCCCCAATTTGTGTGTTGAACTTTTAAAGTTAGACATTTGAACTTTGATCCTAAGGGGGTGGACCCCAAAGGATACGTATGGTGTGAATGTACTTGCATATTTAATTTAAGGAAATAAATAAAATGATTGTGCATTTTGACCAAGATGAGAATTAGAGATCACTTGCCAAATCCATGAGGATGGATAAGGTAACAAATCCCCACAATCTTTCAAAAATCCTTGAAAGAAATTAATTTAGATTTTGAGGAGGAATCTAAATTTCCCCAATGATGACGAAAGTAGTTGGGAAGAGGTAAGAAAAGCTGGAAAAGCTGAGGAAAAGCATAAAACAGCTTTAAAGAGTCCCAAAATGGGAAGCCTAGGCTAAACAGGAAAGAAAGCATCCTGCTATTCTGGACGCGGAATTAGAAACATGCTATGGGGAAATATGAGCTTAAATAAGTTGCTCCTAAGAAGATCAGAGTTTGATCTGTGATGGAGGTGATCTCAGCTCGGGGGTGAGTCCTGGGAGACAAAGAGGACTCTAAGGTTGGGAGGTTTGGTCGTTTGCAATTGTGGTATGTTTATGAAATTCTTGTTATTTTGTTTTATTATGGTATGAATTGGCTACATATAAAATTAAATTAAATGGTGTGATTGATCTTAGTACTACATTTAACAGAGTCCATCCTAAGGCATTCACCTTCCAGATTCTATTTAGTTGTAGATCAGAAATCCATAGAATAGAAACCCACAGAAACTTTAAACCAAGTTCGGTTTAAATCTGAAGGTACTTAGTCTCCACAGATAATTAAATATTAACTGGGTTCATATACATACAAAAGTGAATTTTAGGCTCATAAGAATGCTAGAAAAATATGGTAGCAGAACTGAAATCTA
Source organism: Pinus albicaulis (assembly GCA_034641835.2). NCBI lineage: Eukaryota > Viridiplantae > Streptophyta > Pinopsida > Pinales > Pinaceae > Pinus > Pinus albicaulis. Next base: position 27,050 of record JAXQQM020070943.1, read on the forward strand.
CATGGTACAAAAACAAAGGGAGCAAAGTCATTAGAATATGTATTTCGAAAATTTTTCTAGATCCAGAATTAATTCTACTCTATAAGAGTATTAGAGCATTTATAAAAATTACCGTAATCTACCTCTAAAAATCTTGAAATAAATATCATAGCGAAGAGACTTAATCTATGTCTAAGGTATACTACCAAGTGACTACCGAATACATGTATATGCTTTCAAACCACTAAGTAAGTACCTAGCGCTAAACCAATAAATCATTTTCACATCGATTACAAATGAAATATGTATATACGAATCCTATATATATATGAACGAACCATATATGTTAAAATGAAATATAGATGCGAACCCTATATGTTAAAATGAAATATAGATGCGAACCATATATGTTAAAATGAAATATCTATACGAACCTTATCGCTATTTGGATTCATATATAGTCAAACTACATTAACTCATGGTTGTTATTAAATTTACTAGGCATTGGGCCTAGGTCAAATAAAATTCTCCAACTGTAACAACCTTAATATCCCCGGCATATTAGGTCCTTTTGAACATTATACGAAACGATTGGAGGAAAAATTAAAATGATGATGTAGTGCGTAAACAACAATTTCAACAATAAAAACTATGAAACCACGCATGGATAATCATGGCCGACTACACGGTTTTTACGCTGTATATTAATCTCCATGAAACATATTGGGATAAAATTTATAGGCAGTAAACTATGACATTAAAATACCACAGGCAGCGTAACCTTACTTATGATTATGAGGAACACTACCATTATTAAAACAACAGGAACAAAGAGTTAAATTTTAGTTAAGGGACGAGTATCACCGATGTGAGAACTCGGAATCTTCCCTGGCAATAATCGTTTTTTCATTATGGTCGTTAAGTGAAACGAGGCACAAATCGAATTAGTGTAAATATGATTGACCAATATGCAATTGAACCTAGTTTCGACTGAGAAAAACAAAATAAAACATATAAACGTAATCATGAAATAGGTCCTGACGGTTAACGGTTGAGTGCAAACGATATCAGATGTATGAAAGCATAGACTAACAAATTTGATGCATCAACCTCTGCAACCGAATGGATGAATTATGGTTTACCTGTGTATAGGGTTTGTTTCCTACCCTTGCGTCGCATTGATGTTAACAACAGTACAAACGAGGAATCCATACGCTGGTTATAAAGATTAGAATGCCGGCTGTAGAGAGATTAACCAAACTGGATGCAGAGAAACCTAAGATCCCGCTCCAGGACTCAGAAAAAAAAATAAAAAAATAATATGTTAACAAAGGCCTCGGTGTATAAACATTTGAACCTCTTGCGAATAGTTTCTACACGGTGATGCTTGCTGAATGCAGTCGTGATAGCGCGGTGAAATAAAACTCTTACGAGCAGAACAATAGGGTTACAGCAGAGCAGTCTAGAAAAACTATGATAAGAAAAATAACTCGGCGTATGTATAAGTGCAAAAAGAGCGCAGCCAGGCATATAAACCGAGGATTAATAAGCGCTAGAGAACCAGCTAGGTCTCCGCTCTCCAGTAAACAGCCTGAGATGCCGAACCTCTTCCCTCTCTACGAAAAACAATCAGTAGATGGATGAGATACTGTCTCAAAACGTAAGGAACTATAAAAACAATGGAACTCAGGGATAACGTGAAACCTTACGATTGAATCTCCTTGGCACAGTAGTCCGACACCTTCGCGATGACTTAGGGTCCCTGCACATGAGTCACACAGAACATAGCCGCGAATTAGGTGAAGCAAACCAGGAATGGAGACAAGCACAAAACAAGAGAAAACAAATTGTAACCACAACCTGATCCGGCTATACCATCAACGACAGGCGAGGGGAGCGGTGAATAACAACGGTTCTATATCATAGAAATAAATGCGAAGGGTCGGATGAATAAATCGGCACAAGAACCCCAATTAAAAAGAAGAAGAACCCTCGTAACCCTAATCCCACTGCCCCAAAAATTCAGAAAATCCTGATGTCGATTGAGAAAACTCAGCCACGTCGATAGGCGGGTACCAGGCGATATTAAGGTGCGCAGAGAAGGTATGGGGAGATGCTACGCATCGTATGCGCGTAGGTAAGGAGCTACCCTAGAACTAATAACTTCCCGAGGCATAACTCGGCATACAGTACTGGGACCAGTCAGAGATGACAAATAGCAAGCCACACGTCAATTCCTGCTGGGCATGGAACGAGTTACGCCGGCAGCTGGTACTTCCCTCTCAGGAGCGAGACGCCGTCCCTGCCTTCAAAATCATCGAAACAACAAAACCAAAATAAGACGTTAAACTCAGTCGAACAGAGCACGGTGCGACATGGATATTACAAACCATAATCAAAATGCATGTTGCGCACTCCCCGTATGAAATCAAAACGTGTATGCACTGGTTTAGAATCCAAATGATGATAAACCGCCGCAAGGCGAAATGAGTTCGGATGTGATGTGAGTTCAGCTACGCCGATATGCAGATCTGGACATTATTACATGAGATGCTAGTTGTATAATTATAAACTGATAACGATATGGCCACCGCGACGAATTCCGACAAAGAATTGAAAATAAACAATGCCAAAAAGGTTTACGATTAGGGTTAGGTAGGTCAAAACAATTCATAATTAATAGAGGAGGCACTGACATGTAATTATATCAATGGTTCGAATGCCCTAAATCTCTATTATGATAGACTTACGCGGGTATATAGATCTACGTATATATATGGAGTTAATCGAAATGTATATTATGTATTGTATACATAATCGATATCCCAAAGTGTTGTCAAAGTATGATTGTACTATGTATTCTATATGTTTGGGAGGATACAATAACCTTTTCAAATGGTAGATATATATATATAATATCTATTACATGCCGATACATGTGAGTACCCAATGATATTAGTAAAGGGGGTGTTTTATATATATATATGCGTTACATATATATCTAGATGTGCGTTCAAACAACTTTATCAAAGTATATATATATATGGGATATATATATATATATATGTTATGTATAGGTATGCACATTCAAACAACTTTATCAAAGGATATATATATATGTATTACATATATAAGTGGTATATGTGTTATCGAAGGATAGGAATGTACATAGGGTTTAGACCTACACTATGTCTAGGGGGAGTATCCCATGTTGATATAGAGGGGGTATAGAATTTTATATCCATGGTTTTAATGTACACATGGGGAATATAAATCCAATTTCTGAACTTAATATTTAGATAACCAGGTAAATAAAAATGAAACACTAGTATATATGTGGGAAGAAGGGAAAAAAAAAAAAAAAAAAAATTCCTTAAACTGGAGGTGTTACAAATGGTATCAAAGCCCAAGTGCAAAAACTGGGCTGTTGTTATTGTGCTCACTGAATTCTGAATGTTATTGAACATTGTAGAGATTGTTTTTTTTGTGTTTTGCTGATAAAAGTTATGAGTGTGTACAGTGGTGCTAAAATGGCTGAAGAAGGAGGAATTTATGTGGATCTGCATGATGAATTTGCTACTCCAGATCCCAATGCCCCGGTAATGGCTATGTTGCACCGGTTGCAACGATAATTGGCTGAACTAAGAAGCCAGAATGACATATTGTCATCAGCCAGTAAGGAGCAGGAAAAGCTCATCAGAGAACTCACTTCCCGGAACAGCCAAGAAGGCGAAGGTTCCGGAAAGAGAAAGATGGATGAGTCTGATGATGATGATGCTGCTAGACATCAACATAAACAGAAAAGAGAATTGTAGGGGGAGTTCCGAAAGATCAAACCTCCCTCCTATGATGGGGAGAAGGAAGAAGATGTTGAAGCTTGGTTGCTGAACATGATCAAGTATTTCCAAGTTTATGAATATGAGAGCAATCTGAAGGCCAGATTAGCTGTGTACCAGCTACAAGGGAAAGCTACACTATGGTGGGAAGAGACAAAAATGGTGCATGCCATTGATGAAAAGACAGTTACTTGGGAAGATTTTCAGGCTAAGTTCAAAAATCGTTATTTGAACGAGCGTTATTATGATGATAAAGCAAAATAATTTCATGAACTTAGGCTAGGACAGCTCACTATCGATGAGTTTGTCACTAAGTTCACCAATTTATTGAGGTATGTCCCTTACATTAGGGAAGAAAAGGCAAAGGTCCAAAGGTTTTTAAATTGTTTGCCTACTGTGTACAAAGAGAAGATTGAGTTTGACAACCCGAAGACAATGGACGAAGCGGTTAGAAAAGCAAGATTATGCTATCAGCAGTTTAAAGGAAAGGCTGAACAAGGGAAGAGCTGGTTGAACAAGGGTGAGTTCAAGGGGAAAAGACAAAAACCAGCATATCTAAGGAATTTTGGTAGAGATCATCAGCGGAAAAAATTCAATAAACCAAAAGAAAGCCAAACTGCTCAGTCCCAAGTGGCTTCAAAACAAGTAGAAGGGAACAATAAAAAGGAAGGGACAGTCAGAATGAAGGAACCTTTGAAATGTTGGGGCTGTGGAGAACCCCACATGATGAGGGACTGCCCCCATCGAAATATTCATATGATCAGCAGAGAATGAGAAGCAACAACAGTCAATGACATAGCCAGAAATATACCCACTATCAGTGCAGCATTGGAGAATCGGCAAGCAGAACATCAAGCAACCATGGTGGAAATGGAGGGTAAGATTTCTGACCTACCTGTTACTATTTTTATTGACCCAGGTGCTTCTTTGAGTTACATTAGTCCTGGAATGGTATAAAAATGTAAAATTCAACCTCAAAAATTTCAGCAGTCATGGTTGGTATAGCTGGCCACTGGAACTAAGAGAAAAGTAACACATAGATTGCCTAAAACAACAATACAATTAAATGGTTTTCCAACAGAAGTAAATCTGAACATATTGCCGTTAGGATCCTATGATTTACTGATAGGAATGGATTGGCTGGAGAAGAAGAAAGCCCTGATGAACTGCTGGGATAAAACCCTGCATGGTGTGGACGAAGAGGGGAAACCTTTTACCGTAAAAGGAAAACCAAACCATTTTGTAGAGCAAGATCAGCTCTTGTATCTGAAAAGAACAATGGAAAGATACCAAGTCTATGTCACATGTGAAGAAGAATGTGAATCAGAAAATTCGTTGAGTAATGACTGGTAAGGGAATTTGTGAAGTTTCTCTGAAGGAGATTCTCATCTCCCCCAAAAGAGAAATTGATTTTTCCATAGATCTGGTGCCAGGAGCCACACCTGTTTCCCGAGCCCCCTATCGAATGAGTCCGCCTGAACTTATGGAGCTGAGGATGCAGCTGCAAGAATTATTGGATAAAGGTTACATTAGACCAAGTGTGTCTCCATGTGGAGCACCGGTCTTATTTGTGAAAAAGAAAGGTGGAACTTTTAGGATCTACATTGATTATCGTCAACTGAACAAGTTGACGATTAAGAATAGATATCCACTCCCTAGAATTGATGATCTTTTTGATCAAGTGAGAGGGGCCTCAGTCCTTTCAAAGATTGACTTAAGGACTGGGTATCACCAGCTCAGAATCAAGGAAGAGGACATTAGCAAAACATCTTGTCGAACCCAGTATGGACACTACGAATTTGTAGTCCTACCTTTTGGATTGACAAATGCCCCTGCCACCTTTATGTGCCTGATGAACATTGTGTTAAATAAGTATTTGGATAAATTTTTTCTGGTGTTTATTGATGATATTTTGGTTTACTCCAAAAACAAAGAGGAACATAAAGAACATTTGCGGATAGTGTTACAAACTCTGAAAGAAAATCAGCTATACGCCAAGTTCAGTAAATGTGAATTTTACAAGGATAAGATTCAATATTTGGGTCATATTATCTCTGAAAAAGGGCTTGCAGTTGACCCTGAAAAGGTAAAAGCAATTAAAGAATGGCCAGCCGCAACTGATGTTTCAGCAGTAAGGTCATTCATGGGGATGGCAGGCTACTATCATAGATTTGTGGAGAAATTTTCTGCCATAGCACATCCTATCACTTCATTGCAAAGAAAGGGTGTCAAGTTCGTGTGGACTGAGAAATGTACAAGAACAATTAAAATGTATTTATATTTCCAGCCCCCATATTATACCATTAACCTGAGAAAAGAGTTTGTGGTTGAAGATGCTTTGCAGAGGGGGCCTCGAGAGTCTTGTTCTAGAAAATTCAAGCACGCCATGGAATCTAGGAAACTAAAAATACATGAAATAATTTTATAGTGCCTATGATTTAGAAATTATAATTGCTATCCATGCTCGAAATGTGGTGGCACTATCTTCCTGGGAAAAAGTTCACACACATCTGATCATATTAGCCTTAAATATTTCTTCAAATCGACTCAATAAGAAAATGTGATGGTTGTCTTTTTAAGGAATTTGAGGACAACATAAAACATACTGTGGAAAAAGAAAATGTTGCCGATGCATTGCTAGAATGCTTGGCAAACGCTGGTGATCGGAGAAAACCCGATGGGAGGTGGGGAAGAATTGGTGGGAAAAGCAGCAAATCAAGATCCCAACTATGAAGCACTATTGGTGAAATTACAGAAAAGGGATAAACCTGATTTCACTAAAAATCAAAAGGGGTTACTTTATTTCAAAAACAGGTTGTATATTCCAAATATAGAGTCATTGAAAAGAGAAATTTTAGATGAATACCACAAACAGCCCTATGCAGGACATCCAGGATACCAGAAGATGTTAACAGCTTTGAAAAAGACGTTGTTCTGGCCAGGAATGAAGAGAGATGTGGCAGAGTATCTAAGTAGGTGTATGGAATGTCAACTGGTCAAGGTTGAGCATCAACATCCAGCAGGTCTTCTAAACCCGTTGCTAATTGCAGAGTGGAAATGGGATACAGTTTCCATGGATTTTATAATAGGACTACCTAAAACCAAATACCAACATGATTCGTAGAATGGTAGTAGACACTTAACCAAGTTTAATTTTATACCAAGAAATCTACTTTCTAATGTCACCAAGTAGCAAATGTTTTCCGAAGGAGATAGTAAGGCCTGCGGGAGTTCCCAAAGTGGCTGTTTCATCGAGATGCTAAGTTTACAGCAGCATTTTGGAAGGGATTGTTTGCAAGAATGGGTACTAAGCTGAATTTTAGTACTGCTTATCACCCTCAAACTGATGGGCAAACAGAAAGAACAAATCAAATTTTAGAGGATATGTTGAGAATGTACGTGATGGATAGACCATCAAAATGGGAAGAGTATCTGCATTTAGCTGAGTTTGCCTATAATAATAGCTACCAATCCTCTATTAATATGACTCCGTTTGAGGCACTTTATGGGAGAAAGTGTCGTACTCCTTTGAACTGGAGTCAAACAGAGGATAAACTGGTGTTGGGACCAGATGCACTACAAGAGATGAAAATAATTATCAAACAGATACAAAGGAATATCAAAACAGCACAAGATCGCCAGAAAAGCTATGCTGATAAGAAAAGAGTGCACCGAGAATTCAAAGTGGGGGATCATGTGTGTTTACGCATCAAACCCAAAAAGAGTACACTTTATGCTTCGGAAGTTGCAATATAAGCTCCCAAGATAATAAACTTAGCTATTAGGTACAGTAAATCACGATGTTCACCTTACTTCACCCCATGTTGAGGAGGCATGATGTGTTTCATATTTCATTACTAAAAGATATGCATGATGCTTCTCAGCATAGTTGATTGGAATGTTGTACAAAAATTTATGTGGAGTTTTCGCTAAACCGCCTAAATATTGGAGCGGGAAGAAAATTGAATCGAGAAATGGTAACAGTTAATGCAGTAAAAAGCGCAATGGAAGCACTTTATCAACAAGAAGCTACCTGAAAGGGAAGTTTAAATGATGAAAAATATCCATTTTTGTTTAAGTTATTACTCTCCAGTTGGATTAACAACACCTATGTATCTTGAAGGATGAGGGGAATATAAAACACCCCCAATTTGTGTTGAACTTTTAAAGTTAGACATTTGAATCCTTTTGATCCAAGGTGAACTCCAAAGGATAAGCGGCGGTGTGAATGTAATTGCATATTTTATTTGAGGAAATAAATAAAATGATTGTGCATTTTGACCAAGATGAGAATTAGAGATCACTTGCCAAATCCATGAGGATGGATAAGGCAACAAATCCCCAAAATCTTTCAAAAATCCTTGAAAGAAATTAATTGAGATTTGAGGAGGAATCTAAATTTCCCCAATGAAGAGGAAAGTAGTTGGGAAGAGGTGAGAAAAGTCGAGTGCCGAGGAAAGAAGGAAACAGCTTTAAAGAGAGTCCAAAATGGGAAGCCTAGGCTGGTAACAGGTGAAAAGAAAGATCCAATGGTCTATCAATTAGAAACATGCTTTGGGAAATATGAGCCAATAAGTCGCTCAAGTGTATCGCAGGTTGATCCGTGATGGAGGTGATCCACCTGGGGGTGAGTTCTGTGACATAAAGAGGACCTTAAGGTTGTGAGGTTGGCTGGCTTAAAATTTGTGGTATGTTTGAAATTAATATTGAGTTTGAGACAAAAGGAATTTGGCTACATATAAAATTAAATTAAATGGTATGATTGATTTTAGTACTACATTTAACAGAGTCCATCCTAAGGCACTCGCCTTCCAGATTCTGTTTAGTTGTAGACCAGAAATCCATAAAGTAGAAACCCACAAAAACTTTAAACCAAGTTCAGTTTAAATCTGAAGGTACTTAGTCTCCACAGATAATTAAATATTAATTGGGTTCATATATATACAAAAGTGAAATTTTAGGCTCATATGTATGTTAGAAAAATATGTTAGCAGAACTGAAATCTACATGGTACAAAAAAAAAAACAAAGGAAGCAAAGACCTTAGAATATGTATTTCGAAATTGTTCTAGATCTAGAAGTAATTCTACTCTATAGGAGTATTGTAGCATTTATAACAATTACAGTAATCTATCTCTAAAACCTTCAAATAAATATCATAGCCAAGAGACTTAATCTAGGCCTAAGGTACACTACCAAATGAACTACCGAGTACATGTATATGCATTCAAAACACTAAATAAGTATCGAGCGTTAAACCAAAAAATCATTTCCACATCGATTACAAATGAAATATGTATATACGAATCCTATATATATATGAACGAACCATATATGTTAAAATGAAATATATATGAACGAACCATATATGTTAAAATGAAATATAGATGCGAACCCTATATGTTAAAATGAAATATAGATGCGAACCATATATGTTAAAATGAAATATCTATATGAACCTTATCGCCATTTGAATTCATATATAGTCAAACTACATTAACTCATGGTTGTTATTAAAATTACTAGGCATTGGGCCTAGGTCAAATAAAATTCTCCAACTATAACGACCTTAATATCCCCGGCATATTAGGTCCTTTTGAACATTATATGAAACGATTGGAGGAAAAATTAAAACGATGATGTAATACGTAAACAACAATTTCAACAATAAAAACTATGAAACCGCGCATGGACAATCCTGGCTGACTACACAGTTTTTACGCTGTATATTAATCTCCATGCAACGTATTGGGATAAAATTTATATGCAGTAAACTATGACATTAAAATACCACAGGCAACGTAACCTTACTTATGATTATGAGGAACGCTACCATTATTAAAACAACAGGAACACATAGTTAAATTTTAGTTAAGGGACGAGTATCACCGATGTGAGAACTCAGAATCTTCCCTGGCAATAATCGTTTTTTTTTCATTATGGTCGTTAAGTGAAATGAGGCACAAATCGAATTAGTGTAAATCTGATTGACCAATACGCATTTGACCCTAGTTTAGACTGAGAAAAACAACATAAAACATATAAACGTAATCATGAAATAGGTCCTGGCGGTTAACAGTTGAGTGCAAACGATATCAGATGTATGAAAGCACAAACTAACGAATTAGATGCATCAACCTCTGCAACCGAATGGACGAATTAGGGTTTACCTGTGTATAGGGTTTGTTTCCTACCCTTGCGTCGCATTGATGTTAACAACAGTACAAATGAGGAATTCATACGCTGGTTATAAAGATTAGAACGCCGGCTGGAGAGAGATTAACCAAATTGGATGCAGAGAAACCTAAGATCCCGCTCCAGGACTCAGAAAAAAAAACAAATAATATGTTAACAAAGGCCTCAGTGTATAAACATTTGAACCGCCTGCGAATATTTTCTACACGGTGATGCTTGCTGAATGCAGCCGTGATAGCGCGGTGAAATAAAACTCTTACGAGCAGAACAATAGGGTTACAGCAGAGCAGTCTAGAAAAACTAAGATAAGAAAAATAACTCGGCGTATGTATAAGTGCAAAAAGAGCGCAACCAGGCATATAAACCAATGATTAATAAGTGCTAGAGAACTGGCTAGGTCTCCACTCTCCAGTAAATAGCCTGGGATGCCGACCCTCTGCCCTCTCTGCGAAAAACAATCAGTAGATGGATGAGATACTGTTTCAAAACGTAAGGAACTACAAAAACAATGGAACTCAGGGATAACGTGAAACCTTACGATTGACTCTCCTTGGCATAGTAGTCCGACACCTTCGCGATGACTTAAGGTCCCTGCACATGAGTCACACAAATCGTAGCCACGAATTAGGTGAAGCAAACCAGGAATGGAGACAAGCACAAAACAGGAGAATACAAATTGTAACTGCAACCTGATCCGACTATACCATCAACGACAGGCGAGGGGAGTGGTGAATAGCAACGGTTCTATATCATAGAAATAAATGGGAAGGGTCGGATGAATAAATCGGCACAAGAACCCCAATTAAAAAGAAGAAGAACCCTCATAACCCTAATCCCACTGCCCCAGAAATTCAGAAAATCCTGATGTCGATTGAGAAAACTCAGCCACGTCGATAGGCGGGTACCAGGCGATATTAATGTGTGCAGAGAAGGTATGGGAAGATGCTACGCATCGTATGCGCGTAGGTAAGGAGCTACCCTAGAACTAAGAACTTCCTGAGGTAGAACTCGGCATACAGTATTGGGACCAGTTACAGATGACAAATAGCAAGCCACACGTCAATTCCTGCTGGGCATGGAACGAGTTACGCCGGCAGCTGGTACTTCCCTCTCCGGAGCGAGATGTCGTCCCTGCCTGCAAAATCATCGAAACAACAAAACCAAAATCAGACGTTAAACTCAGTTGAACAGAGCACGGTGCGACACAGATATTACAAACTTATAATCAAAACGCATATTTCGCACTCCCCATATGAAATCAAAACATGTATTCACTGGTTCAGAATCCAAATGATGATAAACCGCCGCAAGGAGAAATGAGTTCGGATGTGATGTGAGTTAAGCTACGCTGATACACAGATCTGGACATTATTACATGAGATGCTAGTTGTATAATTATAAACTGATAACGATATGGCCGCCGCGACGAATTCCGACAAGGAATTGAAGACAAACAATGCCAGAAAGGTTTACGATTAGGGTTAGGTAGGTCAAAAAAATTCATAATTAATAGAGGAGGCGCTGACAGGTAATGTTATCAATGGTTCGAACGCCCTAAATCCTTATTATGATAGACTTGCGTGGGTATATAGATCTGCGTATATATATGAAGTTAATCGAAATGTATATTAGGTATTGTATACATAATCGATATCCCAAAGTGTTGTCAAAGTATGATTGTACTATGTATTTTATATGTTTGGGAGGATACAATAACCTTTTCAAAGGGTAGATATATATATATAATATCTATTACACGCCGATACATGTGATTACCCAATGATATTAGTAAAGGGGGTGTTTTATATATATATGCGTTACATATATATCTAGATGTGCGTTCAAACAATTTTATCAAAGTATATATATATATATATATGGGATATATATATATATATATATATATATATATATATATATATATATATATGTGTGTGTGTGTGTGTGTGTGTGTGTGTGTGTGTGTGTGTGTGTTATGTATAGGTATGCACATTCAAACAACTTTATCAAAGGATATATATATATATATGTATTACATATATAAGTGGTATATGTGTTATCGAAGGATAGGAATGTACATAGGGTTTAGACCTACACTATGTCTAGGGGGAGTATCCCATGTTGATATAGAGGGGGTATAGAATTTTATATCCATGGTTTTAATGTACACATGGGGAATATAAATCCAATTTCCGAACTTAATATTCAGATAACTAGGTAAATAAAAATGAAACACCAGTATATATGTGGGAAGAAGAAAAAAAAAAAATTTCCTTAAACTGGAGGTGTTACATATAGCTAGAATAAAAACAAAATGGATGTTGGAAATTATGGTCAAGTTATCAGCTTGATCGACATGGACTCAAAGTTCAGTACAAAAAAATATGGGGTGATTTTTTTTTCCAATGATTACTTTAATCAAACCTTTTTGGTTAAAATTAACTTCATGTCATTTAATATGACAATATCAGTTGTAAACTCTTGCGGTGTTTGATGAGAAACAAAGTGGAGTACAAGTTGCATGGGTGGTGATGTAACATAATGCATCACAAGATATAGCAGTAGAGCTTGTGTAATGTCCCAAGTTTACTATGTTTTTAATAGACATTTGAACAAGCCCAAAAGGGTACAGTGGACCCAAATGGAAAAATTTATGTGGATTTATTTTTTTACTTTAAATTAATAAAACAAAATGGAAAATTATGTGCAATGACTAGATTGAGATTTGAGATCTAGAAACCCAATCCATGAGGATGGATAAGGTTATAAGACTTTCCTAGACTCCCGGAAATCCTTGAAAGGAATAAAGTAAGATACTAAAATTATATTTAGAGATAAATATCTAATTACCCCAATAAAGAGGAAATTATTGGGAAGAGGTGGAATAAAGCTGGAAAGCGGAATATCTAGCTTTAAAAGTACCTTTGTGGAAGAAACAGAGGGAAAGCCTAGGCAAACAGGAAGACAACATCCTGAATTAATTGGATACAGTTAAGGGAAACAGGATGGGGAAAGCAAGCTTAAATAAGTTGTTTCAGGATAGACAAAGGGTTGTATATTTCTGGAGAAAAATATCTCTACTCAAGGGTGAGCTGTGAAGAAAGAGCTCTAAGTTGGGAGGCGATTAGTAAGACCTAAGTTGTATGAAAAATTAAGTTGGAATAGATTTTGAGTTAAATTGTAGTGTTGTGATGAATTATTGAAACTGGTAAAGTAACTATGTTAATATGTCAATTTTGAGTTTAACTCAGTGTTCAGAAGTTTGAAAGTTATGAGCATAGTTATCTTTTGGCGGGTCTATACATTTAATACAAATCACTATAGAGTCTATAGTAAAATATGTATTGTTGTACAGACATGCTCTGTGAGGACCAACTCTCAGAATGTCTACAACGCAGTAATGGGTTTAGATATTAGGTTAGGTACCTCACAGGAAATTAGCCATTCTGTAAACTTTTTGTTTTATTATGTTGTTTTCAAATGGCACAGTTTAAGCTAAAAACTAATTCTAAACAGAAAGTGATGTGCAGAAATGGCACACATAGATACTTATCTCCAATGATATAACGTACTGTGAAATCAATTGTGCTGTAATAAATTAGAGCTGGAAAGACGAGAGACATGCATATATCGAAACTATATTAAATTCATATACAATTTCACCAGATTAATTTGCTGCATACATTAAGGAAAAGAAATGAAAAAAATTCATAGAGAGAGACTTTGCCTATATGTATATAAATGTTGACCATCTCAAACTAATTATAAAATTCAACAAAGATAGTAAAATTGTATATACATATATGGGTATGCTGATATATCTATACTCGTATACAAAAGTACTATAATTTTATACTAAAAACTGATATAAGATAGAAAACTTTAGTAGTTAACTAGAACTAAGTATTACAGTATGATATAAAAATGTAAACTACACCACTCTATCATATTGAGAAGTATTCCTTGAAATTGTTGTGTAGTAGAAAAATTAGTATTTATTTCTTATATTCAGCAACCATAACCGAGATGTAAACATAGTATAAAAGTGTACAATATACAATAAAGGAATTTATGCATTTTAATAACAAAAGAGCTCTGGTTGTAGCAGTAGTAGAAATATAGCATAACTTGTGTTATAGTGCATAAACAAAAAAGTACTCTGCTATATACATATGTATGTACGTTGAAAAATCCTATATATAAACAAAAGAATATAGTAACCATAGTTCAAGTATATTACAGTGATAAATACCAACTAAGAATTTCTGAGAGTACGATGTTACAATTAAGACTACACTTAGTTACAATATACATTTCCAGGAACTAAGTTCCTTATGGAAGAAAAATAGGAAATTCAAAAACACGTGGGCATGATATGGATGCCGACTCTCCCACGAAGAGTGAACACAAGCTATACAGTCGTGAAGGACCAATTATATCCAATGGGAAACTCAAATTGAAAGAGTTGACTGTGAATCCAAACTGTAGTAGGAAGTAGTGTGTTTTCCTTACCTATAGATAACAAATCCAAAAATTCGATATACGAAAGTATATGATGATGAGAAATTAAAATGTGAAATAAGAAATAGAGTTATAATTACCTGACAGGAATAGTATACATGAGATAACAGCAACCAACGAAGAAACATAATTTAACCTTTAATTTTTTTTCTTAACTAAAAAAAAAGGACAGAAATATTGCTAGTGCAGGGGAGATCATAAACGAGGTTTTACTTACCTAAAAAAGCTGTAAGCTCTGAGCATGGTGGCTACATAAATTGAGACGATGTGCCATAATACTGGTTTAGCTCCGAGCTGCATTACTTTAAAAACAAAAATGAGAAATTAGTATTCACTCTAACAAAAGTTTCAAAATGATACTATACCTTGGAGATAATAAATTATAAATTCGTAATAACTCTACAGGGCTATGAGTGGCGAGAAAATGTCAATAAACTGACTCTATCTTAGGTTTATTCATGAGAACACCTATGAAAATAAGTAACGAAGAATGCATGCCATATAGTCACTAAACCCCGATTCAAGTTTCTTCACATAAAGGAGATGACGTGACTTAATTAAAGCATATATGAGTTTATGAATTAACTTACGCAATATGAAGAATTTTTTAAGGCTTATTACAAAATTGAGAACATGTCCCTGTAATTAAGCATGAAATGTAAAATGCTAATACAAACTAAAGAAACATTTACTGTAAAATAAAACACAACTAAAATGAAAGCAATACAATGAATGAAGAAAATCGAAGATATAACCTATTGAGGTATGGAAAAATGGGGTTCGATGTGCAAATGTTGTTTACCATTCTAGCCAGAGAGGGTTATAAATTATCTACTCGAAGCATAGGCAAGTTGCATAGCACCAACCGGAGTTGCGAGTCCAAATGAAAACACAGTAACAAAAAAAACGAAGGCAATTATACATTGAGAAAACCTAAAACCAAACACCCTTTTGGCCGTCCATGCGGCATGGGATCTGGGGTTATCCCTCAGATAGCTGTGTTGAAATTCAAACAGGGAAAAGCCATGTGATTTAAGTACTGGTCAAGTTAATGAGGTTGTATTCCAAGTCTTGGCAGGACAGAGTTGTTCATAGTTTAGTTGGAAGATAACATAATGAATAAATGAAAATAGGGAGCATGGTATGTTGCCAAATTTAAATAGTATAAAGTATGACGGTGGCATTAATGGTAAGGATGTTGACGGTCGAACCAAATCACATCAAAATCTTCCCTTAAAAGTCACTTCGACAGATGGATGTCTATAGTCCATAGTTAGTGTTATTCCACATAAGTGAATTTGACAGAAATTCGAATGGACCCATGGTTTTAAGGAATACATTATTTATCCACAGGTCATTCAAGTTAACCAGGTGGGATATATATTAAAGTACTCCGTATATGGGTAAAGGGAAAATTTAATACACATATATTAAAGGTTTTGGATGAAAGCCAAAACATAAGCAATACTAAGGATCAAAGTCAAACGTACTCAGTTCGTTAAAAATATGGATAGAGACATGATATTTTAAGGGTAGATGATGACGAAAAGTAAAATCCCCTTGTTTAATGTCATTGGGGTGGACATGCAAGTCTATGCCTAGGAATAAAGATAAAAATAAATTCGTACATGAGAATAGTTATATATACCGTTCTAAGTATCATATTAGTGGTTTTATATATAGGACTGTTATACTCACAATAAGAAGAAGGGTTGATCTATAATATATATAGATGTTTTAGTAAACAAAGACCAATGAAAAAAATAATATTCATGAGTAGAATACTGTCATAATGGAAAAATAAGTTACTAGAGACTTGAAATGACAAGTCAATATTAGTGACAAAGTTTCGTCGGAAGGTGACGAATACTTAATGAGACGAGCTTATTAGTAATGAAATAGTCCCTTAACAACCACAGAGAATAATGTCATAATAGAAAAAAAAAAATTCAAATGAGAGGTGTTACAAATGGTATTAGAGCCCACGTTAAAACAATGGGCAAAATATGTGCTCACACCAGAAAAATTATGTTGCTGTAATTTTCTTTTTTTGAATTTCATTTTTGCACTAATGTTTAATTTTATGTACAGTGAAACAGTGCTGAAGTATACATCTGCGAACCATGAGTGAAGGGGACGAGTTGTATGTGGATCTGGGTGGTAGAGAAAATACACCAGATCTAAATGCTCCATTGATGGCTATGTTGCATCAAATGCAAAGAGAAATGGCGCAGCTAAAAAGCCACAATGAAAGGATATATTTAGCCAGTGAAGAGAAAGAAAGATTAATAAGAGAATTGACCTCTCGAAATAGTCAAGAAGGTGAATATTTCGGAAGGAAGAGAAAGGGAAGGTTAAATCACTCAAAATATTCTGAGGAAGATGATGCCTCTAGACAGTATTCTAGGAGGAACAAGGAATTGCAGGGTGAATTCTAGAAAATAAAACCTCCCTCCTATGATGGAGAGAAAGAGGAATATGCTGAATCATGGCTTCTGAACATGATAAAGTAGTTTCAGGTTTATGAATATGAAAGCAACTTGAGAGCCAGGTTGGCGATCTATCAGTTGCAAGGTAAAGATACCTTGTGGTGGGAAGAAACCAAGATGGTCCATGTCATTGATGAGAGAACTGGTGCTTGGGAGGATTTCCAATTCAAGCTCAAAAATTGATACCTAAATGAATGTTATTATGACGATAAAGCCAAAGAGTTTCATGAACTCAGATTGGGGAAACTTACTATTGCTGAGTTTATAACCAAATTCACCAATTTGTTACGCTATGTACCTTATATAAGGGAAGAGAAGGAAAGGTTACAACATTTCCTAAACTGTCTACCTACTATATACAAGGAAAAGTTAGAGTTTGATAATCCCAACGCCATAGATTAGGTAGTGTGCAAAGAAAAGTTGTGTTATCAACAATTCAAGGGAAAAAATGAACAAGCCAAGAATTGGAAAAACAAAGAGAAGGGTGAGTCCGATGGAAAGAAAACAAAACCATAATATCTGAAGAACTTTGGGAGAAATAACGAAAGGAAGAAGTTCAGAAAAATGGGAGAAAACCAAACTGCTCAATCACAAACAGGGTCCAAACAGATGAATGGAAACAATAAAAGAGAGGGGACTGTTAAAATGAAAGAACCTTTAAAGTGCTGGGGTTATGGAGAACCTCATTTATTAAGGGACTGTCCACACAGAAACATTCAAACTATACAATTACTGAGAGAAGAAATGACTGTTAGTGGTGTGGTGAGAAAAATCCACAAAATCAGTGCCGCTCTGGAAGACCATCAAGAAAAACACGAGTCCACTATGGTTGAAGTAGAAGGTATGATTGTTGACCAACCTGTTTCTGTTTTAATAGATCCAGGTGCATATTTAAGTTATACCAATCCTCAAATGGTAGAAAAATGTAACTTAAAGACAGAAAAATTTCAGCAGTCATGGCTAGTTCAATTGGCCACTGGTACAAAAAGGAAAGTCACTCGTAAGTTACCCCAAACATCCATAAACTTGAATGGATACCAAACTGAATTAAATCTAAATATTCTTCCTTTAGGGTCTTATGATGTACTGGTAGGAATGGACTGGTTAGAGAAGCAGAAAGGCATGCTAAATTACTTAGATAATACAATACATTGCATAGATATGGAGGGAAAACCTATAATAGTAAAAGGCAAACCCAAACCATATCTGTGAGACAAATTTCAGCACTTCAATTGAAGAGAATTGCTAGGAAGGGTTGCCAAGTGTATTATGTCCATGTAGAAGAATTGGGACAACAAGCAGAAGAAAATCCTTTGGAAACATTACCTGTTATCAGATAATTTAAATATGTGTTTCTGAATGAAATTCTGCATTTTACCCCTAGAAGAGAAATTAATTTCTCAATTGACTTAGTGCCGGGAGCAACACCATTCTCCAGAGCCCCATATAGAATGAGTACCCTAGAGCTGATGGAGTTGAAAATGCAGCTACAAGATTTGCTGGACAAAGGTTACATTAGACCAAGTGTATCCCCATGGGGAGCACCATTGATGTTTGTGAAAAAGAAAGACAGTACCTTCAGAATGTGTATAGACTATCGTCAATTGAACAAGCTGAAAATCAAGAACAAATATATTTTACCTAGGATAGATGATCTCTTTGACCAAGTTAGAGGAACAACAATATTTTTTAAAATTGATCTAAGGACAGGCTACCATTAATGAAGAATTAAGGATGAAGATATAAGTAAAACTGATTTTAGAACCATGTATGGACATTATGACTTTATGTTCCTACCATTTGGTTTGACTAATTCACCTGCTAATTGTATGTGCTTAATGAACAATGTCTTAAATAAATACTTGGCAAAATTTGTACTAGTTTTTAATGATGACATTTTGATTTATTCTAAGAATGAAGCAGAGAATAAGGAACATCTTAGAATCGTTTTACAAACACTCAGGGAAAAAAAATTGTATGCTGAGTTTAGTAAATGCAATTTTTTCAAAGATAAAATTCAATACCTGGGTCATAGAAGTTTAGAAAAGGGTTGGAAGTAGACCCGAAAACGATAAAAGAAATAAGAGAGTGGTATGTACCTACAGATATGTCTGCTGTAAGATCCTTCATGGGAATTGCAGGATACTATAGGAGGTTTGTGGAGAGATTTTCAGCCTTAGCTTACCCAATTGCATCCCTACAAAGGAAAGGAGTTAAGTTTGAATGAACTGAAAAATGTCAAAATAGCTTTGATCACCTAAAACTAAGACTTACAACAACACCTATTTTAATTTTTTTTGATCGAGATCAGGAGTTTGTAGTGTGTACATATGCTTGTGGAGAAGGATTAGGAGGAGTGCTAGTACAAGAAAATTCTGTTATATCCCATGAATCAAGAAAACTCAAGAAACATGAATAGAATTATAATGTTTATGATTTGGAACTGGCTGCTATTATACATGCTCTAAATATGTGGAAACATCACCTTTTCGGGAAAAAGTTTGAGTTGATGACATATCACATCAGCCTAAAGTATTTCTTCACCCAAACTGATTTGAATGCTAGGCAAGCTCGGTGGCTGTCCTTCCTTAGTGAGTTTGACATGGAAATCAAACATATTAAAGGGAAGGAAAACAAGATTGCAAATGCATTAAGCATAAATGCTTGGTAAAGTGTGTGTAATGTTGGGAGTAGCGCCAACCTTGACATAGAAGGACTAATACAAGAAGTGGTGAGACAAGACGAAAACTATGAAAAAATTCAGTCCCAAATGCTGAAAAAAAGAGATGAAAGGGTATAAATAGAACCAAAGAGGATTATTTTGTTATAAAGACAGATTATACATTCCTGAATTAGAATATTTAAAGAAAGAGATTCTGGATGAGTACCATAAAAGACCCTATGCTGGACATCTAGGATACCAAAAATTATTTCATCTCTAAGAAAGAATCTGTTCTAGCCTGGAATGAAAGAGGATGTGGCAAATTACATGGCTAGATGTATAGAATGTCAACGGGTAAAGGTTGAATATCAACATCTAGTTGGGTTGCTGAATCCTTTAACCATCCCAGAATGGAAGTGGGAGACTGTTTCCACGGACTTTATTACTGGTTTACAAAGGACCAAATACCAACAAGAATATATCATGTTTGTAGTGGATACTTTGACTAAAGATGCTCACTTTATACCTATACAGTTTACCTTTGGTATAACTCAAGTAGAAAATGTATTTATGAAAGAGATTGTAAAATTGCATGGTATTCCTAAGATGATCATTTTAGATAGAGATGCAAAGTTCACTGTAGATTTTTGGTGTTTTTTTGGAGACATGGGTACCAAATTAATTTTTAGTACTTCTTACCATCCCCAAAATGATGGCCAAATAGAAAAAACAAACCATATTTTAGAGGATTTGTTAAGGATGTATGCCATGGATAGACTAACAAAATGGGAGGACTTTCTACACTTAGCAGAATTTTCCTACAACAATAGCTACCAAGCTTCCATAAAAGTGAGCCCCTTTGAAGAATTTTATGGGAGAAAGTGCCATACCCCTCTAAGTTGGAGTCAACCTAGAGATAAACTAATAGTTGGACCGGAAGCCTTGCAAGAAATGGAAAAAGTTGTGAAGAGAATTAAGAAAAACATCAAAATGGCACAGGACATGCATAAAATTTATGCAAAAAAAAGATAATTCACTGAGAATTTAGTGTGGGTGATCATGTGTATCTAAGGATTAAGCCTAAGAAGAGTACTTTGCACACTGGAAGCTATGCAAAACTAGCTCCACGTTACTGCGGACCTTTTGAAGTACTAGAAAGAGTTGTGCTAGTTTCATATAAGTTGGATTTTCCCATTCACATTAAGGTTCATAATGTATTTCATGTTTTCTTATTAAAAAAATATGTACATGATCCTGCTCATGTTATTGATTGGAATTTGATACAAGTGGAACCAGAAGGGGAATTCCTTTTAGAGCCACTTCAAATCTTGGCACAAGAAGAAATTGAGCTCCAGAATAGGATAGTGGCCAGGGTGAAAGTGCAGTGGAGGAACTTTGGACCTGAAGAGGCTACTTGGGAGCGAGAGGCTGATATGATCAAAAAATATCCATCTCTGTTTAAACAATGATTTTTTGATTTGTTTTTTTTTTAACACCGAGGATGTTGTTTGCTTTTAGAGGGGGAATATATAATGTCCCCAGTTTGCTATGTTTTTAGTAGACATTTGAACAAGTCAAAAAGGGTACAGTAGACCCCAATGGAAAAAATTTATGTGGATTTATTTTTTAATTTTAAATTAATAAAATAAAATGGAAAATTATGTGCAATGACTAGATTGAGATTTGAGATATGGAAACCAAATCCATGAGGATGGATAAGGTTGTAAGAGTTTCAAATACTTCCAAAAATCCTTGGAAGGACTAAAGTAAGATACTGAAATTAGATTTGGAGATAAATATCTAATTACCCCAATAAAGAGGAAATTATTGGGAAGAGGTGGAATAATGCTGGAAAGTGGAAAAGCTAGCTTTAAAAGTATCTTTGTAGAAGAAATGGAGGGAAATGGACGTAGTTAAGGGAAACAGGCTGGGGAAAGAAAGCTTAAATAAGTTGTTTCAGGATAGACAAAGGGTTTTCTATCACCAGAGGAAAAGATCTCTGCTCGGGGGTGAGTTGTGGAGAAAGAGCTCTAAGGTTGGGAAGAAACGAGTCAGACCTAAGTGGTATGCACAATTAATTTGGAATATATTTTGAGTTAAATTTTAGTGTTGTGATGAATTATTGAAACTGGTAAAGTAACTATATTAATCTATCAATTCTGAGTTTAACTCTACATTTAGAAGTTTGAAAGTTATGAGCATAGTTATCTTTTGGCGGGTCTGTACATTTAACATAGATCACTGTAGAGGCTATAGAAAAATCTGTATTGTTGTATAGACATGCTCTGTGAGGACCAGCTCTCAGAATTTATACAACCTAGTAATGGGCTTAGATCTGAGGTTAGGTACCTCATAGGAAATTAGCCATTCTGTAAATTTTTTGTTTTATTATGTTGTTCGTTAATGGCACGGTTTAAGTTAAAAACTAATTCTAAACAGAAAGTGATGTGTAGAAATGGCACACATAGATACTTATCTCTAATGATATAATGTACTGTGAAATCAATTGTGTTTTAGTAAATTAGAACTGAAAAGACAAGAGACATGCATATATCTCAACTACTTTAAATTCAGATATAATTTCACCAGATGAATTTGTTGCATACCTTAAGGAAATGAAATGAACAAATTGCATAGAGAGAGATTGTGTCTATATATATACATATATATAAATGTTTACCGTCTCCTACTAGTTATAAAATTCAACAAAGATAGTAAAATTGTATATACATATATGGGTATGATGATATATCTATACTCGTATACAACAGTACTGCAATTTTATACTAAAAACTGATATAAGATAGAAAACCCTAGTCGTTAACCAAAACTAAGTATTACAGTATGATATAGAATCTAAACTACACCACTCTGTCATATTGAGAAGTATTCCTTGAAATTGTTCTGTAGTAGAAAAATGAGTATTTAATTCTTATAATTGACAACAATAACTAAGATGTAAAAATAGTATAAAACTGTACAGTATACAATAAAGGCATTTATGAATTTTAATAACAAAAGAGCTCTGGTTGTAGAAGTAGTAAAAATATAGCATAACTTATGTTATAGTGCATAAATAGAAAAGTACTCTGGTATATACATATGTATGTACCTTGAAAAAATCCTATATATAAACAAAAGAATATAGTAACCACAGTTCAAGTATATTACAGTGATAAATACCAACTAAGAATTTCCAAGAGTACGTTGTTATAATTAAGACTATGATTAATTACGGTATACATTTCTAGGAACTAAGTTCCTTATGGAAGAAAAACAGGAAATTCAAAAATACATGGCATGATATGGATGCTGACTCTCCCACGAAGAGTGAAGACCAACCTGTACATCCTTGAAGGACCAATTATATCTGATGGGAAACTCAAATAGAAAGAGTTGACTGTGAATCCAAACTGCAGTAGGAAGTGGCGTGTTTTGCTTACCTGTAGATAGAAAAGCCAGAAATTAGATATACGAAAGTATATGATGCTGAGAAATTAAAATGTGAAATAAGAAATAAATTAATAATTACCCGACAGGAATATTATCCATGCGATAACTACAACCAAAGAAGAATAAGGAAATTTGAGTTCATATTACATATCGAGTCATTGAATATAATGGTCAAGATATTGTAAAATGGAAAATTCATATATTGTTAAAAGAATAAGTGGAAAGAAGAAGTGACACTTGAATGAAAATATCCACAATTATAATAAGGAAAAATGACTACACTATTCTACCAACCGAGAAAAAAGACGCCAAGGACCCCATGTAGTGTATAGAAAGAAATTTATAGATAACGAAAATAAAAAAATAGATAACTGGGAAAAACATTAAGGAGGAACATAATTTAACCTTTAATTATGGTTCTTAACTACAAAAAAAAGGACAAAAATATTTCCAGTGCAGGGGAAATCGTAAACGAGCATTTACTTACCTAAAAAACTACAAGCTTTGAGCACAATGGCTGCATGGATTGAGACACTGTGCCATAATACCAGTTTAGCTCCGAGTTGCATTACTTTAAAAACAAAAATGAGAAATTAGTATTCACTTCGATCAAAGTTTCAAAATGATACTATACATTGGAGATAATAACTTATAAATTCATAATAACTATGCAGGGTTGTGAGCAGCGAGAAAATGTAAAGTAAACCTACCCTGTCTCAGGTTTATTCATGAGGACACTTATCAAAATAAGTAATGAAGAATGCATTCCATATAGTCACTAAACCCTGGTTCAAGTTTCTTCACAAAAAGGAGACAAGGTGACTTAATTCAAGTATATATGAGTTTATGAATTAACTTACCGAATACGAAAAATTTGTTAAGACTCATTACGAACTTGAGAACATGTCCCTGTAATTAAGCACGAAACGTAAAATTCTAATACAACCTGAAGAAACGTTTACTGTCAAAGAAAACATATCTGAAATAAAAGTAATACAGTGAACGAAGAAAATTGAAGATATAACCTGTTCGGGTATGGAAAAATTGGGTTCGATGTGCAAACATCATTTACCATTATGGCCATAGAGGACTATAAATTCTCTAGTTGAGGTAGAGGCAGGTTGCATAACACCAACTGGAGCTACGAGTCCAAATGAGAACATAGTAACAAAAAGAACGAAGGTAATTATACACTAAGAAACCATAAAACGAAATACCTTTTCAACCATCCAGGTGGCATGGGATGCCGGGTTATCCCTCAGATCGCTGCGTTGAAATTCAGATAGTCAAAAGACATGTTATTTAAGTACTGGTCAAGTTAATGAGGTCGTATTCCAAGTCTTGACAGGACAAATTTGTTCATAGTTTAGTTGGAATAGACCAGAATGAATAAATGAAAATCGGTAGTGTACCTTACTGTGAAATTTAAATAGTATAAATTCTAATGGTGGCATTAATGGTAAGGATCTCTGACGGTTGAACCAAATCACATCAAAATCTTCCCTTAAAAGTCACTTTGACAGATGGAAGCATGTGGTCCATAGTTAGTGTTAATCTACATAAGTGAATTTGACAGAAATTCGAATGGACCCATGGTTTTAAACAATACGTTATTTATCCAAAGGTCATTCAAGTTAATCAAGTGGGATATATAGTAAAGTACTCAGTATATGGGTAAAGGGAAAATTGAATACACATATATTAAAGGTTTTGGATGTAAGCCAAAACATAAGTAATACTAAGGATCAAATTCGAACGTACTCAGATCGTTAAAACTATGGATAGAGACATGAAGTTTTAAGGGTAGATGACGACAAAAAGTAAAATCCCCTTGTTTAATGTCATTGGGGTGGACATGTAAGTTTATGGCTAGGAATAAAGATAAAGAGAAATTCATACATGAGAATAGTTATATATACCGTTATAACTATCATATTAGTGGTTAAATTTATATATAGGACTATTATACTCACAAGTAGAAGAAGAGTGGATCTACAATATATATATATATATATATATATATATATATATATATATATATATATATATGTTTTAGTAAACAAAGACCAATGAAAAAAATAATATTCACAAGTAGAATACTATCATAATGGAAAAATAAGTTACTAGAGACTTAAAATGACAAGTTAGTATTAGTGACAAAGTTTCATTAGAAGGCGATTAATACTTAATGAGACAAGCTTATTAGTAATGAAATAGTCTCTTAACAACCGGAGAGAATAATGTCATAATAGAATATATATATATATATATATATATATATATATATATATATATATATTTGACGAATGAGAGGTGTTACAACTGGAGAGCCTCATGCTTAGGTTTTTTCAAATTCATCTTGATTGGACGGTCAATGCCTTATGGTTGATGATTCTATGGCATAAATCATTTGTTTGAGGTAAAATTAATATTATTATTTCAAATTTTGAGTTACATTCATTGTAAAAATTTCTCACTTAAAATGAATTAATTATGGCAGGAGAATCACGAAATATGAATTGATCTTGTGTATTTTGCACGTAAGGAGGGTATGGCTAAAGAATGTTAATCGGTTGGTTACCAACTTAGAAAAAGCAAAAGAGATTTTCAATGAACTTGGCCATATTATGAAATATTGTTCTAGTCATGAAGTGGATGATGCAATCAATAGATTTTTCACCAAATATGCAACTTAGCAGAAGTTTTTTGACTATTTATACAAGACTTGGGTTGTCGGTGACAAGATTCACAAGTTTCCATAATATTATTTTTGTGTTGTATGTTTTTTGTATCATAAGGACAACATATATTTAATAATTAAGTCTTTCCATGTAGGAATGTGGGCTAAAGGTTGCAAAATTTTTCCTCACCCAAACCAAGAGACAAATAATGTTGTAGAATCATACCACGGTTATCTGAAGACAAAATTTCTATGTGATAGATGAAAGAAATGTTCTCGTAGAATTGATTGGCTATTCTACGGATTCAAGAAAATTTTGAAAAAATAAAGATATTTTAACAACCAAAAGAAAGATATGCAGCTTCAATCATCAATCGAAAAGGCTAGAATAATTCCAAAAGGTGATTGCAAGCCTCATGAGAGCATATCTCATGCTTATGGGTGAGGAGTAAAAGTATGATAAGTAATATCTTATAATTTTTTATCGCACAAATTTTATCACTTGGGATTGCCCATGGTTTATTCGGGGAAAAAATTGCAAGCATGTCATAAAGGTAGATTGGTTGCATTCCTCCTCAATGGATTTAGAACCTTTATTAGATATTCATACCAGACCCAATACTTTGAATGCCCCTTCGGAGATAAGTACATAGGCACCAAGAATTCATGTAGATACTATCAAAACAATTATTGAAGGTGACAATATTGAAGAACTTAATTGTTTGAGAGCGGAGTTTTTTGGATATCTAGACTTGCTTTAGAATATTCCTCCTTCTACTGTGAGCAAGACAAAAAAAATGATTTATTTTGCTAAACAATTTGTGGATGATGCTAATAATATTCATATTATGGATTATGACTTCACCCTTGGTTTGGGTGCTTATGAGTCATCCTTGAAGAGGAAGAAGAGTTTCCTTAGTCCAAAAAAACAAAAATACAAGAAGCAAAAGGAATGTCACCTTGGATATTTATTTGAATGTCTCTACATCCAAAGATGGACCATTTTACTTTCAACACCTCAAAAAGTGTGGTTGTTCTCGCTCCAACAATTTATCCTCTATTTTTCCATGTAAGTTCTATGGGGAGATGATATCAGTATGTTTAGATCAAATTGGTGATTTTGCAAGTTTGTTTCTATGTTTAGATTGCTTTGTCGATTTTCCAAGTTTGTTGCTATGTCTTTGATACTTTCTACATATTTTAGCTTAATGTAGTGTTGGAATGTTTGTAGGATTGTAACATCCCATTAATGTGATTACAGATGAAGGATGTACACATACCCACCATCAACCTTTTAATCAAATGATTCAAGGTGCATTTTATGAGTCTTTTAATTGATCTACTATGTACTCTGATGTATCTATTACTTGACATGTTATTATTTTCTCTGATGGAAATTGTGTTGTCATCCTACAGAAACAGCTCGTTCATCAATGGATCCCCCTCAACAAGAACAATATTTGGTCACTGACATCACAGAAATTGGTGAATTTCCATGTTTTTTGCATTGTCTTTTCTCTTAAGTTTTAACGGTGTTTCTTTTTCATGTTGTTACTGTAGTGTGTGAATGGTTTTAGGGTTGAAACATCCCATTAATGTGATTTTAGATGAGGGACATACATAGACCATAACTATTTTTATCAAATGAGTCAAGGTGCTTAATATGAGGCTTCTAATTAATTTTCTATGTAGTCTAATGCATGTATTAGTTCACATGTTATTACTTATTCTGATGAAAATTGTGTTTTTATCTTGTAGACACAGCTAGTTCATCATTGGGTCCCCCTAGACCAGAACAAGATTAGACCACTAACATCACGAAAATTGGTGAATTTCCATGTTTGTTGCATTGTATTTTCTCTTAAATTTTATCACTGGTTTTCTTTCATGTTCTTAATGTAGTGTATGAATTTTTTCAGGTCTGCAACATTCCATTAATGTGATTTCACACGAAGGACATAGATAGACCCACTATAAATATTTTTATCAGATGATTCAAGGTGTTTAAGATGACACTTGTAATTGATCTACTCTGTATTCTTATGCATTTATTACATCACGTATTATTATTTTCTTTGATGAAAAATGAATTGTAATGTTACATGCACAACAACTTCTTCAATGGCCCCCACCTCGATCAGAAGATGATTGGGTCACTGATATCACAGAACTTGGAGAGAACATGAAAATTATCTTCACAAAGAATTTGTGATAAAGATTGTAGCTTTTTGTTTATTTTCTGACATTTTGACACTCATGCGATGAATATCATTCCAGTTGTGATACTATGTTGTTCAGGATTCCTGGTGGAGTGGTCAGCTTTGGTTACATGTGATTCCTATTGAGGAGGAGTTTTTTGTTAGGGTTTTCTTGGTTCTACTAGCTAGGGTTAGGAGAGCTTAAAATTATTCCAGCTTCTTATAAGTTGCAAGTATGTACATGTACTTAATATTTTCTATATAAATGAAGTGTTTCAATAGTCCAATAATTTAGTACTTGAAGATTTCTGTCCAATAAGTGAGTATGTGAATATTTCTATCCAATAATTGAGTACTTGAGTAATGAGATTTTTCTTAATGCATAAAAATTATATTTTAACCATGGTTTGTTTTATTCCATGTATTTATCATGTGAAAATCAAAATTATAAGCACATGATTTCCCAATTGAGTAGCAGGGTGTATAATCATTCCTACTATAGAGTGTAAAACTTGTTTTTAAGTTTTATTTTTACTATTTTAAAAAATATCCATATTACTCTATGATGTATTAGATCCCAAGGAAGTAAAATTAAAACCAAATATTCATGCACAGAAATAATGGTGAAATACCTACATGGTCATTATGACAACATTGCATAATGTAATGCCTAGTGGAAAATATTTGTCTTTTCAACAAAAATAATGAAATGGGGGTTGAAAGTTCATGACACATGGGAAAATAACACGACAGAAAATAATTATACCCTAAAAAAGATTCATATATTATATCGTGAACCATCCAAATATTACAATGGGTTATTCTGTAGTGAAATAACCATGCCATGATAGCCCCAAGGAAAATGATAAGAATAACACATTCACATATTTGAGACTTATCATGATGTTGATTGATGACTTCAATTGCAATAGATCATGATTCGGTGTCATCTCTGACACCTGCATCTACACTTGACATTCCTTCCACTAGTATATCAGTGGACATCCTATCAATGTCTACAAGCCATTGTATGCTGAAATTTTTAAACTCAGAGATCCACATTATTGCTTCCTTGTATAGGGGTTTTAAATTATCTTTTCAAACCTCGTAGATGCCATTGAGTTTATTGCAGATGAATTGTGAGTTCATGTAAACGACGATATCATTGACAACATTTTTTTTTGCCTCTTTTAAGCCCTCAACAAGGGTAACATAGTAGGCTTCATTATTAGTTGTCATCCCATGTACATCTATGTTTTTGTGTTCGCACCAGTTTATAAAGAACATATTTAACTATGGCTTGTCCAAGCTTTGTACAACAGTAAACTTAGATACACAATGTCCGCTTTTACACCATTGTCCGCACTTAAAAAACCTAGAAAATAAAACATCAATAAATTCATATCAGAGAGGTAGGAATTTATATCAGATTCAATATATAAAACAAGGCACCTTGCACACATGAACTCCCTAAATTTACCAATTTTGCATAGCAGCTCACTTCCTTGAATACAATCAAAATTAGGTTTCTTAAAATGTCCAATCAGGGTTTGAAAAAGACAGGTATTTTTGGGAAAGAAAACCATGAGATACTTGGAATGATGAACAATCAGAAGTTTGAGTAGATGAGATCAAAATTTTGTGCAGAGGATTGCATCTGTGATTTCATCTAATATTTTTGGTTGAAATGACTATATTATCTCCACAAACAGTTAACAATGCATTCTCTTCTTCCTTTTTATTCTAGCCATTCGAATATGTGGTTGATCTCCATATGTTTTAACTCTAGTCATTCCAAATTATCATTTGTCATTTTCCTGATGCTCTCAAATGATGGATGGAAAATCCTAATCATTCAGCTCCAGGGTGTCGAACCAACATCTCTTGTAACAACCCTAAACCCAAGTGAGTTTTGTTTATTGTATTTTTTAAAATTCTCTCTAATATGTTGGAATATCCTACTTATAACCTCCACTCTTCATGGAATTTGTAAAAATATTTCCTCTTTCTTTCATTTAGTTAATCAGAATAATATCTCTATTAGATCTAGGTAATAAGGTTTCAATATTCAGTTTGATTTGAGGGTCCCATGTGATTAATCAATGACATCTAGGATTGAATGAGTTACATTTATTTAATGTATGAATCCGTGATTCTGAATTCATAAAAAATGAGTGCGTGTGTTTACTGTTCTCCATTTTTTAACTATGTCCTTCACTATTTATGTTTTTCTTTTTCATGTCTTCATTTTTTATCATATTAGTGCATAGGTCGAGCATGCTTCCACCATAGTGGTGACACAAAAATTAACAAAATTAACATAAATTTCTCCTTTTATCTTTTTTTTTGGTATTTTTTAATGAGTGAGCATCTACGGTTGGAAGTATGTCTAATTCATTCAAGTCTGCTGTAGTGTCTTGGAGGTGATTCTTTAATTTCATGAAACCACAAGATGTTGTACAAACTGGAAGGTTAAGAAGTGAAAAGTTCATTTAACTATTGTATTTAATATGGAAAATTCGATAGTAGATCAAGTAAAAGGGAAAATAATCATATCAAAAATTGAAAACTTTCTATGATAACATAGATGGCCCTTTAATTTATCAAGTAAAAATGATAGAAGAGATCATGTTGGCAGATGTCAACGAGATAACTGATGTCATTAAGAAACTAGTAGATGGTGGGTCCAAATATGAGAAGGAATATAAAATTATAATCCTCCCATATAGTCCAATATATCCAAAGAGATATAAAGGATATCAAATGCAAAACATCAATGAATTGGGAATTTTGTTAGTATTGGAAATTACAATATCACAAGAATGTAAAATGAAATAATTTTGTCATATTAAGTGGACATCTAGATAAATATTGTAGGAAAAAGTGTGCAGGAGAAGTAATGCCAAAGAAAATCAAATTCAAATTCAAATTTTACTCAACTCATGGAAATAACCCTTTTGCTAGATGCATTGGAAAAAGACTTGAAAAACAGAATTGTCCCTTTCAAAACATAACATATACTGAAAGTTAAAAAAGATCTTTGTGCATCAGTATTGAAATATCAGGTCAGCTTCCATCTAATTTATGTAAAGGATTTAATATCCTTGAGATCAAGAGAGTTGTTATCCCAGTTCTAAAAACATAACAGAACAAAACAAAGGAACACCTGGAGATTTTTTAGCAGAACAGAGGAATGCATATAAATGTTTTTCTGTAGGCGCTGGAAAATGATTTTCCAATGCCTACAAGAACAAATTGAATGCTTCCATGAAAGTATTTTATGTAGTTTCTATTTTAATGCTAAAGTATTCCTTAAGTTTTTTATGTCTTATTTCTAATTAGCAATGGTGGGTTGTTTAAGGCATCAGTGTTAGTAATTTTTATAAACTTGAAAATGTATAAAATGATGAATGTATACTAGTGGAAGCTACCAGTATGATTGGAAAGCTAAAAATATGAGGACAATTGACAGTTGACATGCTTGAAAATTTTCAAATATGAGGAGAATTAACATCTAAAAATTCACATTACAAGAGAATTGAATGAAATATCCTCCATCTTCTCAAAAATCAAATTTTCCTTCAGACTCAGTAAAAAATTGCACTAAGCCTAGAACAAAGACCTTTTCTATAGTCCACTAATAAAGAAATTGTTGTAAATCATCGACAGGCCACAAGCAGGGAAAAAAACTGAATTTGTAGTTAACAAATATTATCAAATTAAAAAAAATCTAATATCAAAAATACCAAATTAAAAATGGATCTATGCATCATTTGGCATTAAATTAAGTTACCATTTTGATAGCATATAGAATTGAAAAACGTAATTGACCCTTCCAAAACATAACATATACCGAAAGTTAAAATAAATATTTGTGCATTAGTATTGAAAGATCAGGTCAGCTGCCACCTAAGTTATGTAATTTATTTCATATTTTTGAGATCAAGCGAGTTGTCATCTCAGTTATAAGAACAGAACAAAATAGAACAAAGGAACACCTGGAGTTTTTCGAGCAGAAGAGAGAAATGCATATAATTTTTTTCCTATAGGCACTGGAAAATGATTTCCTAGTGCCTAAAGGAAAAAATGTAATGCTTCCATTAAATTATTTTTTTTTAGGTTCTTTTTAATGCTAAAGTATTCTTTAAGTTCTTTGTGTATAATTACTAATTATCAATGGTTGGTTTTTTAAGGCATCAGGGTTAGTAATTTGTATAAATTTGAAAATGTAGAAGATGATGAATGTATACTAGTGGTAGCTACTAGTGTGGTTGGAAAGCTTCAAATATGAGGACAGTTGATAGTGGACATGCTTGACAATTTTAAAATATCATGATAGTTGACATCTAAAACTTCACATTACAAGATAAATGAAGGAAATATCCTCCATATTCTCAAAACTCCAATTTTCCTTCAGATTTAGTAAAATACTAAAATAAACCTGGAAAGAAGACCTTTTTCTAGAGTCAACTAATAAAGAAATTGATGTAAATCATCGACAGGCCACAAGTAGGGAAAAAAATATTGAATATGTTGTTAACAAATATTATAAACTTAAAAGAAAAGCTGATATCAAAAGTCCCAAATTAAAAATGGATCTATGCATCATTTGGCATTAATTTAAGTTACCATTTTAATGGCATCTAGAATTGAAAAAAAAATTGACCCTTTCAAACCATAACATATACCGAAAGTTAAAATAGATCTTTGTTCATGAGTATTGAAAGATGAGGTTAGCTTCCATCTATGTTATGTAAAATATTTGATATTCTTGAGATTAGGAAAGCTGTCATCCCAGTTCTAAGAACACAACAAAACGAAACAAAAGAACACCTATAAGTTTTCGAAAAGAATAGAGGAATGAATATAAAGTTCTCCTATAGGCACTGGAAAATGATTTTCCAGTGCCTAGAGGAAAAAATTTATTACTTCCATTAAAGTGTTTTTTGTAGGTTATTTTTAATGTTAAATTATTATTTATGTATGATTATTAATTATCCATGGTGGGTTGTTTAAGGCATCCAGGTTAGTAATTTGTATAAACTTGAAAATGTAGCAGATGATGAATGGACCACTTCCCCTGCGATTCAGATTCTTTGTGCATTGGTCATTACATGGTGTTTGTCGATCCAAAGGAGGAATTGGAGATGGGTCAAATCTATTTACTGTTTGAAATGGGTGAGATTTTGGGCCATGAGATCCACAAGATGCCAAATATAGCTAGTGATTCCAAAAAGAAAATCCTCGACTGGGTTGCTAGAGGACTAGGGGTCATGCTCTGTGTTAGGAAGCCAATATTTAGATCAAGGAGGCTTGAAACAATCCATGAAACATGATTAAGATACTCATAAATAAAAATATTAGAACTAAACTAACGAAACATCCACTGCTGAAGAAACATTTCTTTGTACAAGAATAAAGGAGCGAAGAAAAATGTTACAAGAAAAATGCTACTGAGAATTGACGGGAGTTTTAGCCCTTTATGTTGAGGTCTTCCAAGGGTGTGTGCAGGAAAATTTTGTGGAAACTGTATTTGGACTCTTCCGTGGAAACTGTATTCAGGCTCTCGGAACACGGGCATGAATAAACAACCAATTCAAATTTTAAACTTGACACTGTCGCCACCGCGTGCGGGATGTGGAGAGGAGGCAGAGGCTCCGATAGTGGTTGTACGAAAATAAATTCCATTGCTTGAAAGAAAAGGCTTCTATGTCTCCACAAAATTAAAAATACAAAATTTCTTAAAAACCAAACTACAAAAAAGATATAAACCAGAAATCTTTCTGTATATTTAGTTGAAAGAAATGAAATATTTTTAAATCCTGGAATCTCAGTATACTCAGTGTATTTGAGAAGAATACACAAAGAAGTATAATTTTATTACAGCAACAGTTATCAAACATCTATTAAGATGAGTCCGTTTGAGGTTTTATATGGTAGTAAATTCCATACTCCATTTATCTGGAGCTAACCAGAGAAAAAATTGGTGCGTGAACCTGAGGGATTACATGAAATGGAATAGATAGTAAGGAAACTTCAACATAAAATCAAAGCAACTCAAGACTGCTATAAGAGTTATGAAGATAAGGAAAGAATACACAAAGAATTTAAGTTTGGGGATCATGTGTACTTGAGGATCAAACCTCACAAGAGGACCATACACACCGACAATTGTGCTGAGTTAGCAAAACAATATTGTGTTCCCTTTGAGGTTTTGGAATGAGTGGGCCCAACAGCTTATAAATTGGCTCTACTTAGTCATGTTAGAGTTCATAATTATTTTCATGTGTCATTATTGAAAACATATGTTCATGACCCTTCTCACGTGGTTGAGTGGAATTTGATATAGGTGGAAATAGAAGGGAACTTTCTTGTAGAAGCACTTTGTATATTGGAACAGGAAGACACCGTGCTCCAGAATATAACAGTAGCTCGGGTAAAAGTGTACTGGAAGCACTTTACACCTGAAGAAGCTACATGGGAGTTGGAAGAAAATATGAAAGAAGTGTTTCGAAATTTTTTCAAAGAATAACAAGAGTTATCTAATAACACCGAGGAAGGTGTTTTTTATTCAGGGGGGACTAAATAATACCCTTGATTTACAACTTTTATGTTAAGTAAAGTGAACCTATGGAAAAATTATGTTGTTGAGATAAATATTTTAATTAATAATTATTTATGAAAATTATGTCATTTTTGTAAATACAAGAGTAATTGAGATCTGGAAATTCTTATCCATGAGGATAGGATAGAATTTCATACTTTCCCGAAAATTCTAGAGAAAAAATCCTTTGGAGAAAAATAAAAATATTATATTAGATGGGAGAAAAATATTTAAGAAAATCCCCAGTAAAGAGGAAAGTTACTGGGAAGTGGTAAGAAAACTTTGGTTGAGGAAAAGCGAGTTTTAAAGAAAAATTTTACGGGAAAAAAAAAGTAAAGACTAGGCTATGGGAAATAGCAGCCCATAATAATAGGAAACCATTATGGAAACTTGTTGAAGAAAAGTGGGCTTAAAAGTGCCATCACTAGTGTGATCAGAGGTTGTCAACACTGGGGAATATTGATCTCTACTCAGGGGAGAGATCCCAAGAGAAGTGTGTGTTTGTGAGGAAAAGTCATCTTTAAAAATTGGTATGTAGCACATCGAAATTTTATATATTTTCTTATGTCTTAGTAAGGGCCAGAAAAAAGGCTTGTCTAATTTAATGGACAAAATTGTGCCTTGTAAATGATGGATCAATGTTATGTTCAACCATGTTGGAATCATGGTACAAGCTAGTTGTATATGCTTGGTAAAAAATATATATAGTGTTAGTAATGTTTATTGTACAGTATATAGTTTGTATATTTTACATTGTCAAATATGTGTATTATACAGTGCCGATACTGAGTATTGTACAGTGCCAATACTATGTTAAACTCAATATCAATACTGCATTTTGTACGAAAAACTAAGGGTGGATACAAATACAACATGGTTACTTGTAAACCAAAAAGGGTTGTGATTAGATAGTAAATAATGTGTACTTAAATGTGCAAAAGTAAGATAAATAATACATAACTTGTAAATTCTAGCCACTCAGACAAAGTAAAGTAAATAATACATCATGTATCTAATGATAGAATGAGATATAGAAAACAGAAATTACAAATACATTTAGGTATAAATTACAGATACATGAAACAATTGCTAGCAAACTAGCCAAGTAAACAATTATTAAAACAAGAGAATTATAGAGATATAGATGTAACATATGAAAGGATTTAAAATTGACGAATTCATTATAAAATCTAAAATTAAGATAAATTACATATATATCCATCATGAATATGATGAGGAAAAAGTATTCCAAAATTCGAATTATAAAAATAGATAAACTGTCTAGTACAATAATCCTTGAGTATTTCACAGTCATATGTATATGACTAAATTAAAAATAAAAAACATTACATCAACTCATTAACTGTCAAAGGCCAAGAATGCAACTGAAATATAAACTCTAATAACACTTTTCTAAGTTATGTGCAAGAAGGAGGATGATGGCAGAACAACATGCTACTGACCTGAGAGAGAATACAATTAGTAAGCATGGGTAGTGAGGAAAATTGTAGCATCATGCAGACCAAAAAAAACTCAGAGAACATAAATACAAGAGAATAGGAAGGCAAGAATTAGAGAGAATCCAATATACTAATAAATAAAAAGTATTATTGTGTAAAAGATAGAGAGGTGTCTTATTTGAGTCACGCCATTAAATTCTCCACATGTGCATACAAATCATAGGATGTTGTAAGTGTTTCAACATGTATACAAGAAAATAAGAAATGAGGAATTTAATAATACCATAAAGTATTTAAACCAACCTAAAGATGATAGGTTTCCATCACCATCTCCTTCAACAAAGTTTTGGGTCTGACTTAAGGATTAAAATTGGGTGGCGACAACCCATTTTATCAAACTCAGATCATAAAAATGAAAGATTATACAAAAGGGGAAATTATAAATAAAATTAAATATACAACATTAACCAAAACAAGAAATAGAGTAGCAGTATAAGGGCTTTGACAAACCTAGAAGGGGGAAACATAAAATGTGTGGTAGAATTGCGTGTAAATATTAAGGGGAGGAATCGTAGGGACGATACACATCCCTCTTAAGCAAATTGAAGGTAAAATAAAACTAGTAGTTTCTTACGCAACTTCCATGAACAGTACAAGGATGCAAAACCCATATTGCAATATAAATTCAATGACTAAATACAAAAGAAATGCTCATTAGTGAATGAAACAATGGGTGAAGTGTGTCTGCGTAATACCACAGAGTATTAACTCAGAAGAATATGAGTAACATAGAAGTAAACACATATACCTAGTTGCTCTCAAACTATGAACAAGACAAAATTAATAAACCCATAAATGATATGAGCAAAGAAGAGAAATTTTAATTCCTATCATGGAGAGTTCGATTTCCATTATCACTATGTACAAAACACAATAGAATAATGTAAAACCAAAACTATACTAAACAAAGGAATCAGATTTCCTTGAGCAACACAAGTAATTGAAGAAACCAACAAGCTAAATATTACACCCAATAAATAGAGAACTACATGGGACAGAGTTACGTGGATACAACATATTTTAATCACATCATTAAACCTAGAACCTAAAGGTAAATGAGTGGATCACCCTACACTCTAGTTAGCGTACCCACACAACAAGAAATCGAACTTAACAAGGCATGGCAGAAATGTTCCAATACAATGAAATATGAAATTCCAAATGTAGTCATAAACCTAAATATTTAATAACTATTCTCATTCTAGAATTGTATCAGAAGTTACATAAGTTTGATATAGCACAGAGGATTCGATTTCCTTTGCTAGCATATCAGATGGATAATAATCGAATGAGAGATCAAATATGAGATTCGATTTATAACTCAATATACCATTTAATTTATAATTCGTGTACAGAGAGTGTGCTTCCCTTGTCTCCTTATTTATAATTTTCCCTCACTGTAATTTAATTTACAACGTGAATTATAGGCTTCTGTATGAAATATGCTAACCTCAGTCTGTATGATCATTCAGGGATTTCATATCTAATTTCTCACACTCTAGAGTCAGGTTCTTCAGCTTCTATAAACTTCTCTATTCAATTTCTTCAATAATTTTTTTTATCTAAAGTCTGGATTCCTGTTCTTTATATATGGTCTCATCTATCATATGTCCCACACAGTAACTCCTATCTATGAGGTAGAGATAAATGTGTTTACCGTATTTTTGTTTACATGCATTTATGAATTTCTAGGTGTGACAACATGTCATAATCCCTCTCCATATGTTACTTTAAAAGTTCAGAATATTGAATATTAGCCTTGTATATGAATTTTCAATTTATCCTTGGTTATTCCCATATGTCAATGAGTATTAATTTAAAAGTAAACTCATACATTCGTATTTTCGCAAATATATTTTTCACTACTTGTAATGGCCGAATTTATGTTTTATCCTGTTAAAAATTTACAGAACATACATATCTTCATGATATTCATCTATCCATGTGTACCATGACTTGAGTTATTTAATTTAGAGTAATATTCCCGAATCTGTATATTACATATGTTTGTATGGTTATTTTTAAATTTTCTATGCTCATACAATTGATTTAGAGACTTTTGCGTTAGTCCTTTTTTCATGTTCTTCTTCTCCATTTGATTTGCTAGAAGGATTGCATACCTACCAACGGGTTGTGCTGGCTGCTAACGTGTGCCTTATATCAGTACTCTCACTTCTGGGATAAAACATAAAACACTTGCATTTTTATTTCTATGTTCTATAATTATATTCAATATAATTTTTTGAGTTTTGACATGGGTATCCACTACCCAGGTTACTCCCCTTCCTCGAGAATGGATCAACACTCAAACATGTTGATATGTTTCCTCACTAAAGTTATTATTTGAGTTTGTTTTGATATCTTATTTAATATTTTCATTTATGTACTCAAAGCAACCTTACTTACAACATTCCCTCACTTTAGGTATGGGGAAACAAAAAGATAATGAATCATATGCTTAGGAAATATACTCTTCTACCTATACTCTTGATCATATCACTTTTTTTATTTAATTATGTTTTTGATGTCATTCTAATTCCAGATTTCACTTTTTGTTCCAGGTTTTCCTTCACATCCTCTAGCATATGTATAAGTTGCATTTGTCATCATTCAGATTCAACTATCAAATGGGTTCTTTCCTTCTCAGGTTAGTTGTGGTATCGCTCCAGATTCTATGGCATGCACTTCGATCAACATTTTTCTAATTAGATATTAATTCCATACTGGTTTAGACATGTTTATTTTTTTCGTTTCCATGTACACTCCTACAGTTGTAGAGTCATTTAACAACAATGTCTTCATCTCCTTTAGGAGGACTTAGACTTGGTGATTTATGTATATTAATTTTGGAAACTACAAACTTTATGTTTCATATACCTTCTCAGCTACAATGTTACGTTGATTTATAAATATACAGGTATATCCAGTTTGCACTTGCTTCTTTTTAGCTATGTTACTTCATCATTCAGCGTGAATTTTCTACATAATGTCATTTACTTCATTTTTTCATTGCGAGATGAAATTTATATCAGTTTCTTTTGTAGCTTTCTGCATGATGTAAAATCTATCTTTACTTGTACATATGATAATACTAGTATATATAAATCTATCCTGAACTTCTATAGACCTTAGTACCCTTTATTACTTATTGACAGTAATATTTTACTAAGTAAGTCGTATAATTATATTTCATAATAATCATCAGAATAGAACCCTTCCCAGGTTTATAAATTCTGCTTGTTTATCTACTCTCAAGACTTGAGTGTGTGTAACATAAATGGAGACTAAACTATATTTAATTACATATGAGACTCTATAAAATAAAAATGGTAAGATGAACACTATGCAATACATAGATAAGTATTTACTTAACATTGTAAAACTATATCTAAGTTAACAGTTACTAATAGCACCTAACATATACATGTCCATCACATTTCTTATTCCTGTCAGGCATTTGTCTATAATTCAGAGTCATATCATAATCCATAACAGTAGAAACTTAATTATAAATTCATTGTAGGAACATATTGAGAAAATCACAAGAATCACATACCACTATGTAAAGTTTGATTTTCCTCCCAACCACGAGATTCTCCACAGCTCTCCCCCGAGAAGAGACCCGTGTTCCCTAGTGTATAAAACCCCTTTTTCACACTAGTGATGGCTTATTTAATCCTTCTTTCCCTAAGCTTCTTTACATACAACATATCGTTATTATGGGATGTTGTTTCCGATAGCCTAGGCTTTTCTCTCTTTTTTTCTAGAAAATCTTCTTTTAAAATTTTCTTTTCCTCAACAGAGTTTCATTCTTACCTCTTCTGAATAAATTTCCACTTATAAAAAGAGAAGTAATTAAAACCATATCCAAGTTCATACTTACCTTAGATTCATGCATCCAAAGTAATTATAATATTTCTTTTTTAAGGACAATGTGTTATGTATATTGCTAAGGAGTATGAACATATAATTTATTAAATGGGGAACATGGTAAGGGTAAGCTGAAATACTTAGGGAAAAGGTAGATAGGCTAGAATGTATATGTTATTAAAGGTAGGGAAGGATTATATGGTAAGGTAATAATAACTTGTAAAACCTATAGTGAAGATTATTGAAACTATTATGTTCACAATTGAGCAATGAATAAGGAGTTATAGACTAATGAAATAGCAAGGGAAATGAATATTTAAGGTGGATGTGTGATAGATGGGGTTAATAGGGTATCCTATAAAATATGATTAATGAGTAATATGAAACTATTATGGTGATCAATTAATTAAGGTTAATAGCAGAGGTGGCAGAGAGACAATGTGTTGAGGAAACCAGTGAAGGTTAGGTAAGGAGATAATATAGTATAAAAAAATATTTTGGGGATTGTTACATCAATAATTTATACCTAAATATATTTTCCACGTTTTTTCTCTCCTTATCACGTTAGATACATGCTGTCTTATTTACTTTACTTTAATACATATAAAAATAAGTACACAGTAATTATTATCAGACTATAAGCCCTTAGGTTTATAATTACACATATTATAATTGTATCTGCTTACAGTAACTTAGTTTGTGTACAAAAGACAATATCTACTTTGTATTTACTACAGTGTTGACACTATAAAATACACATTACTAATACTATATATATTATTAACCATGTACATGCCACTTGTCTATACTAGGACCTTAGTGTTCAGTATTGATATTGTATGTAACAATAACCAGACATAGACTATTAACATCACATTAATCCATTTTTTCAAGGTAGAATTTTGTCTATTAACTTAGAGAAAATTCTGATGTAGCCTTTACTAACAACATATGAAGTTAAATATAAAATATCAACACATGACATACCACTTTGTAAAGATGAATTTTCCTCCCAACCACAAGCTTCTCCTCAAATCTCTACCCCAAGTAGAGATCAATGTTCCCCAGTGTTGATAACCTCTTATCACACTAGTGACGGCACTTTTAAGCCTACTTTCCCCAGCAAGTTTCCATAATGTAATACTGTTATTATGGGATTCTGTTTCCCATAGCCTAGGCTTTAATTTTGTTTTTTCCACAAAATTTTTCTTTAAAACTCACTTTTCCTCAACGGAGGTTTTCTTACCTCTTCCTAGTAACTTTCCTCTTTACTGGGGATTTTATTAGATATTTTTCTCCCATATAATTTATTATTCCTTTTAGTTTTATCCAAAAGAATGTTTTTAAGAATTTTGGGAAAGTATGAAATTCTATACTATCCTTATGAATAAGAATTTCGAAATCTCAATTATTCTTTTCTTTACAAAATTGGCATAATTTTCATAAATAATTATAAATTAAAAAAATTATTTGAATGGCATAATTGTTCCATAGGTCCACCTAGACCTTTGCCTTATTTATGTAAACATAAAAGCTTTAAATCAGGGGTATTAGATAGTCCTCCCCTAAAACGAAAACACCGTCGTCGATGTTAGCAGATAAGTCTTGTTAATCTTTGAACAATGCTGGAAATGCTTCTTTCATACTCTATTTCCACTCCCATGTAGTTTCTTTAGGTGTAAAGTGTTTCCACTCCACTTTCACCCAAGCTAATGTTATATTACAGAGCATGGTTTCTTCCCGTTCCAATATACGAAGTGGTTCTCGAAGAAAGTCCCCTTCTATTTCCACCCATATCAAAGTAAATTGAATCACATGAGAAGGATCATGAACATATTTTTTCAGCAATGACACATGAAAAACATTATGAACTCTAACATGACTAGTTACATCCAATTTATAAGCTATCGGGCCCACTCGTTCCAAAACCTCAAAGGGCCCAAAGTATCGTGGTGCTAACTCAGCACAAATTCCAGTGTGAAGGCTACTCTTGCGAGGTTTGATCCTCAAGTAAACGTGATCTCCAACATTAAATTCTTTGTATATTATTTTCTTATATTCATAACTCTTATGGTGGTCTTGAGCTGCTTTGATGTTTTGTAGAATTTTCCTTCTTGTTTATTCCATTTGAAGTAATGCCTCAAGTCCAAGTACGAGTTTTTCCTT
This sequence comes from Pinus albicaulis, assembly GCA_034641835.2. Classification (NCBI taxonomy): domain Eukaryota; kingdom Viridiplantae; phylum Streptophyta; class Pinopsida; order Pinales; family Pinaceae; genus Pinus; species Pinus albicaulis. The sequence continues at coordinate 69,222 of JAXQQM020070943.1, forward strand.
TGGCTAACTCCAGCTAAGTGGAGGCTAGCTTTTATGGCCACAAAACCCTTGAACATACTCATCTTAATAGAGTTTGATAGTTGTTGTTGTAAGAAAATTTTTTCAAATGCAAAAAATCCTCCCACCTGGTGGGTATGCCCATTACATACATCAACAACATGTATTGCAGTATTTGATTTGTTCTTTATTTCTGCCCACCTATCTGGGGATGATAAGTAGTGTTGAAGTTCATCTTTGTTCCCATTCCCCCAAAGAGTGTCTTCTAGAATGCACATTTGAACTTTTCATCCCTATCTAAGATGATCATCTTTGGTATTCCATGAAGTTTAAAAACTTCCTTCATGAACACATTACCCACTTATGCTACCCCAGAAGTGGACTTTACTAGAATAAAATGTGTAGCCTTGGTTACCGTATCTACCACTATGATAATGGAGTGATGTTGGTACTTAGTATGGGGTAGTCCTATGATAAAATCCATGGACATACTTTCCCACTTCCATTCTGGAATCAGAAAGGGGTTCAATAAACCTACAGGATTTTGATGCTCTACTTTAACATGTTGGCACTCCAAACATCATGCCATGTTATGGTATTCATTGAAAATTACCTTCTTCAAGGTAGGTACATTAGGAATATACAACCTTTGTTTTTAAATTATTAATCCCTCCGGATTCATTGTGTATTCTTGGATTTTAGCTTGCTGTAATTTTTTTTGAAATTCCAAATATCGAGAATATTGTGACAAATCTTCTTGGATTTGTTCCTCAACATTGAATTTTACACTACTACCTGTATAAGACAAAATTTCATGATATTTTCTACTTAATGCATCAACAATTTGGTTTTCCTTTCCTTTAATGTGTTTGATCTCCATGTCAAATTCGCTAAGGAAAGCTAACCATTTCGCTTGCCTTGCATTCAAATCTGGTTGACTAAAGAAAAATTTCAAACTGATATGATCAGTCATATGCATAAATTTCTTACCTAACAGATAATGTCCCAATATTTTTAATGCATATATGAAAAAAAATAATTATATGTCATAAACTACATATTTTTCTCATGTTTATTTAGTTTTATGGACTCATAGGCTATCACTGCATCTTTTTGCAATAATACTCCGCCTAGTCCATCTATTCAAGCATGAGTGCACACCAGAGAGTCCTTTTCCGAATCTAAAATTTTTAGGATGGGGAACTACAAGGAGAAGACCCTCTAGCGGATGTTTTTGAGGAATCCCTTATAAAAATAGCCCAGATATCTGTTTGTAGCGGAGGTCTCTAAAGGAGGTTAGCAAGTGGAGGTTTTTACATATATTTTTTTTCCCCGGTGAGTTTCTGATCATAAAATGCATCAGAGCATTCAAATCAGAAAGCACAGGTGGGTACTAAAAATTGGCACACCAAGGCATGATGCTCTGCATACAAACCTGCCTCGCGCATCTCACTACTGTAGCGCATGAGTGCGCTACTCAGAAATAGGCCCGGTTTGTCTTAAAAACCCACACCAAAATAGAAATAGGCTTGGTGCACTAGGAATAAACCACCTGGTGCACCTCAAAAACCCGCGCACAGAAACAAGGCTAAATAGAAAATATTACCGGTCAAAAGATATGCATTTTCACTTCTTCAATGCTCTAGAGATCTCAAGCATCAATGTGAACTTCGCTTGTGTAAGGCACCCTGCCATCAGTGCTCCCTCTGCATGCACTACTGTCGTCAATTGCCCACCTTCTCGATTTTGAATCTTGAAAAATGGTGGGAAAATTTAGTTTTGAAAATTATTCAGCAAATACGCCTCTTCGATGCCAAAATTTACAAGTATTTTACTTGTTTCTCAATAATTAAACTTTTTAGCAGGATAGATTTGTCAAAAAACTTAAAATTTACCATTTAAAAAAAAAAAAAATTCTTGCATAGTGTGTTCGGGTTGTTCAGATTGCATCGTTCATGGTGCCTCCTGTAAATTTGTAGACCGCACCACGAATGGTGCTAACAGGAAATCCACCAAATCCGGTGTGGTACCAAAAATGTGCACTATTTTTTTTTTAAACTAATATGGTGGTGTGGCTGTTTAAATGACCGCAACATTGACTATGTTCCAGTGTTGGGAGGGAGGTGCATTGAATAAACTATTTTCCCTGGGGTGGGTAGTTTGGTCAACACATCTCTCTCCAGACACTGGTACATCATAAACGATGCAGTTATTTAAATGACTGCACCATTGACCATGTACTGATGTCATGAGGGTGGTGCGGTGACTAAACTATCCACCCTGGGTCGCATAGGTTGGTAAATGCACTCTCCTCACCACACTGGTACATATTCAATGGTGCGATCATTTAAATGACTGCACCATTCACCCTGTACCGATGTAAGGAGGGTGGTGCATGGACGAAACTATCCACCTCAAGGTGAATAGTTTTGGTAATGCACCGCCCTCCCGATACTGGTACATAGTTAACAATGCGATTGTTTACAGGACTGCACCATTGACCATGAATTAATGTTGGGCGGTGCATTGACCAAACTATCTACCCTGCAGTGGATAGTTTAGTCAACACATCGTAGGAGAAATTACATGTCATGTTTTGCGGTGCAATGCAAATTTCCATGCGCACCAAGGACAGTGCAAATAAAAAAAGACAGACATCCATCGGTGCATGACTGGTTTTTTGGGCACACAGAATGTTTTTTTTTCAAAAAAAAATTATATATGTATTTGTAAATACATGTCTTATTTAATAAAAAGGTGTATTTAATATGTGAATCATTTAGAAACATCAAAGGAGAGAAGAAAGGGAACAAAAAGAACATAAGGTGAACCAGTGTAACATGGTTCACCTATGGGAGGCATAAGAGAGGGAGAGACTTATGTACCCTCCCCCTATTATGGAAACCACCCAGTTGCTCCTAAGGGAGGTAGTGCTCCTAAAGTTCTATGAGAAGGCTACATCCCTAAAGGGCCATAATTGGTTCTTGGGACAACTCATCTTTAGGTGCGACGCCCACCGACAGGCTTTCCAGGTTGGTCCTAACCTGTGGTACATGCCCATTAAGGAGGACATATATTTTATTACTGGCCTATCTAGGAGAGGGCAAGATTTTCCCTCATTCATATAGGTTCATGATAGCTATGCAATAGGGAGTCAGTTGGTGTACTCTGAGAGATGCATTAGCACTGATATACTTTCTCATGCTGATTTTCAGGTCTCCGGTGGTCAATTACATATTTCTTTGTTTGGTGCAAAGGAGGTGAGGTGCCTTTCACTATTGTTGATGACCATTTCACACCATACTAGTGATGGGTAACGCATTAGTTCCCCACTTTCATTTTATTTTTATTCCTTATTACAGGGCCGCTACTTTTGAGGTGGTCTCTGATTTTTTTTTAGAAGTTTTTTATAACATTATATAGATTTCATTCTCAGGCACATGGGAGGGTGAAATTCCCTTTTTCTTCAGAGTTTTTTTTTTTTTTTTTTTTTTTTCAGAGGTTTCAAAAAATGAGGCCTAATTTTTTTTGGTAGCCTCATAGGACAATGATGCACATACAGATGGAGGTGTGGGGCCAGATGATGCCCAAGAGGGGAAAATTTGATTTTTTTCTGAGGATATCTCATGATGCACTGGAGTTTCTCTTCGGTGTTGGTTATCACACCTTCAATATGGTGCCATATTCGTATTCTAGTTTGGGTTAACGAGGGTGTGCCAACATCCTCTTCACAGATAATGAGCTGATCAATGAGATATGTAATATTAGTGTTTTCTTTAAATTTATTCTAACACATTCTTTAACTTGTTTTATCAAAAAATTTAATGAAATTGTCTAATTATTGTTGTGTAATTATATATAATTTGTAGATATTGGGTCATTTTTTGGTGATGAGATGCCACCAGCACCAAATGATCCAGGTGTAGATATTGTTGACAAGGAGATGACAGATATGGAGGATCAGACCATTGAAAAACCTGGTCCTCATGATCAGGCGTAAGTACCAGCGAGTGTGAGGCATAAGCCTCACACTCAATTTAGGATGGAATTGGGTGACCAACTATGTTGACTGCTACTGGAGGAGGGATTCAAGTTGGTCACTATAAGAGAGATACAGGCTAATGATAGGGTGAGAGAGATATGGAGAGTCATGTGCCGTGATATGTTGACCCTGATTCGACATATTGTTGGAGCTACCAAATTATTGGTGCAAGCGAGGAGGGCTGATCGACGTAGGTGTGGTGTAGATGCAGTACATCAATAGTCAATCATCACATCATCTCATGATCATATGGGCAGTGATAACCGTTCTAGTACTCCACCTCACGTCGGAGATGATTGTGATGAGAAGCCTACAACATCTAGCAGTCATGATCATGACCATGCATCTGATCCCGAGGAGGGCGCAGGTCCATCTAAGGAGGCAGGTCAATCGATTGAGCAGGCTGTCATACCATCCACTCATCAGTAGCCTAGATCATCCATGATTCATCATGCGCAGGCAGTTCATCCTGATCAGCACGACGCACCTCCAAATCAGCAAGCCCGCAATCAGCATCTAGCTGAGCATGTCGAGGTTGCACCATCGAATGAGCATGCCTTGACTAGTACTACTATTGATGTACTACCAACCAATATTTGACATTTGTATGCATTTATATTACAATTGTATATTTTTAACTATATATATATATATATATATGGTCCATGTATTTTATGTTCATGTTGCATATGTACTTAATTGACATGTTGGTGTTCATCATGATGTCTATATTGTTCGGTCATGTTAGAGATGTTCATTTAATGTGTAGCTTGAATATATATGTGTATGTGATAGCAATTATTTGACAAGAGATGTATATTTGATGTTTGCGTTGTGATGATGTTATACAATGTTTGTGTTTTGTTAGATGATCATGATCACGATGATTAAATGATGTTAGCAAATTTGATTGTGTTTTTTAGTTGAATATAATGTTTGTATGATGTTTATCATGATCGTTATGTTTATTTTTAATATTAGATCATGATATTTATTAAATATTATGCCATGATTTTAATTTTAATTTTATGTAAAATTGTAAAATTTTAATTGTATGTAAAATATATGTAAAATTTTAATTGTAATTGTAATTGTATGTTAAATTCTAAAATTGTAATTGTAACTGTAATTTTAATTTTAATTGTAATTGTATGTGAAATTGTAAAATTGTAATTCTAATTCTAATTGTAATTTTAATTGTAATTGTATGTAAAATATTTGTAAAATTTTAATTGTATTAACCTGAAATGATTGTAATTGTAATTTTGATTGTAATTTTATATATCTAAAATTTTAAAATTGTAATTCTAATTGCAATTGTTTGTAAAATTCTAAAATTTTAATTGTAATTGTAATTGTAATTTTAATTGTAATTGTAATTGTATTGTGAAATTGTGAAATTGTAATTGTAATTCTATGTATTGTCATCATTCAATTTTATTAAAAAATTTAAATTTGTAAATTTGTAAAATTGTAAGTTAATTTTCAATTTTGAACCATAACTACCGTAAGTAAAATGTATACAGTAAATATTGTTAAATTACCATAATTGTAAAATTGTAAATTTGTATGAATACATATAATTGTAAACTAATACATATAGAATAATATGATTTTTTGTAACATAATAAGGTTTAGAAAATAATGGAAATAAATTCAGGTACTTTAGAATTATCATTATTTTATTGTGATCTTACATACCAAAAATAACATTATACATTTTGAAGAAATCATTCACACACATTTAAAGAAATCAAGTAGATGCATTATTCTAGGAATTGGCATTATAAAAAAAAACTTTATACAATACGCCATTGTTTTCGAGATCAACATAGTTGCAAATTATCAGGTGAATTTATTTTAACATTAACAAAATGTAAATTACCATCTAATTCAAAATACATATTGTAATGTTTCATAAAAAGGAGTCTTAGTTATAAGTTAATTAAGTTCTCTTCTTTATAAAATCCCATCTTAAAAAGTATAAATGGTGAAATAACACATGCACCATATCACTCTCGATTCTCATCATCACCCTAGTTATGTTCCATATGGCTTGGCATGATAACGCTATCATTCTCAAAAATATGTTTTGATCTAGGGTCATGTCTCAATATGAACCATCAATTCCTAGCCAACACATCTAGGTAAAAAAACACCTGGCTGCAGTGTTTTGGGAAAACAAAGGGCTCCTTAGCCTCATCGCACATATTTCTAGAGTTGATACATATGAGCCTACTATTTCGATCTTCCTTTACATTATTCCGATCAAAGGTGTCCCACCACTTGCACCTAAAAATAACACATTGGAAAGAAGAGAAATCCACTTCAATGATCTCTTGTATCTTTCCGACATAGCCTAACGTCCCTCGTACTAGGTTTTGATCAGAGTGGATAGATCGAATAGATTGATAAAACTCGATTTCCAATCTACAATCTTGTGTCATGTATCCATCATCGGAATTTTATGTGCGAAAATGGTGTCCATATGCCCACATAGATGGGAACAACTATACCTATAAAAATATAAAAAATCATAGTGTTATGTGTCTTATAATAACCCAACATTTAAAATATGAAATATAGATGTAATTATATTTCAAAGGTGCATTATTAAGTTAAAAATTTACATAAATAGATTATTATTAAGTGGGCATAACCAATCCCTACGTTTATCACATCCTCTTTAATAGGAAGGTAATGATCGGTTGCACTGTATTTCTCTCTGACTTGGTCAACAACACAACTATTGGGGAATATTTTTGTCATATTTTCTTTTAAATGATTGCGATAAGGCATGCTTATACCATTCAACCATCTGAGTTGTTTCCTGTCACTATCATATTTCATCCTCTTTTGTTCGTACAATGCGACCAACAGTTGTGTCGCTTCGGAATAAAGAACGAATCTATTGATTGCTTCAATTTCTTCATCCACTGATGAAATCAAAGCAACATATAGTACATATGAGATCAAAATATAAATTATATCAAAGTTCAACATGAATATCTACTTTTTGTAAATTTTGAAAAATTATAAGTCGCTTACTCTTTATCAAGCGCCCTTTTCCATTCATTTGGAGAAACTCCCCTTCTATTTTTTCTTCATCCCTTTCATCATCCCAAATCATAGCACCTAGTATATAATCAATATACATGATGTACTCACTGGAATAAGAGAAATACTGGTACGATATGTACCCCTCTGCCATAGATGCCTTGGGTTTTCCCCTTTGTCGAACAAATCCTTTAAATTTATTCATGTACCTCTCTAAGAATAATTTCCAATGACAAGAAACCACCCCAACTAATTGAACCTCATCTTCTAGTGGATTAGAAGATGAGCCTGCAAGTCCATGAAACTCATTGACAATTCCTTCTCAAACATACAAACAATCTCAACTATCTCTTGACGCCATCATGGAACGTTAGCCACATGAATCTCCTTTGACGTGATCCAATGTACAAATGAAGATAATTGAGATATGGCATGTCCTAGGTCTTGAGGGAATTCATGTTTCACACACTAACGTAAGAACAAAGGATAATGAGATTGCAAAGCTATAAACACCTGCAGTAATATAAAAAATTGGTTGTGTTTTATGATCCCTGCATGGGATAAAATTTATTAATATAAAAACTAATAAAGCCATGCCTTTGACATTATACGTACTCTTAGAAGTTTCAGATGCTCATGCAACTTCAACCTTGACAAATGGTCATCCATGGTGAAGCAGCGTCTTAGTGAAGACTCATATGAATATGACACCCTCACACCCATTATAACCTCCTTTGCCAAATAAAGATCATCTTTTTTTAAATCCATGGGACATCACCTTCTTTGAAATACCATGAATTAGAGGGACATGTACCTGCCTCTTATGATGTACTTTCTAATCATTTTGGCCAGTTTTTCTTTATAGTTTTCTAAGTAATAAGATCTTTCCTAATAGCCAATTTGTCATTTTGTTTTGATGACATGTGCCTCCATAAAGAAGATGAAACATGTTTCAATATATGCATGGGATCTAATAAGTGGGTAATATTAATATTCTCCCAATACGGGAGGCTATAAAAGGTAGATTTCCTTTTCATCCCAATGGGAATTTTATCAACATAGGTGTCAAAAAATTATGGATCGTCGAACATAGGCTCTCCGTTTGAATCGAATATTTATATGAACTCCTTCTCCTTCTCTCTCTCATATGCTCTAATCCATTCAGTTGTTGTCATTATAGGAGGCCTTTGGGTTCTCTCTTGTTTACCATTGAAAGAAGATGTTGATCTTCTGTAAGGGTGTTCTTCTAGGAGGAATACCTTGGAGAAGTCATACACTGGCTTTCTTATGTCGTTGGCCCATTTAGATTTCAAATAAGGTCCACAACATTTACATCCAAAATACCCTTTTGTTACGAGGTTATTGTATATAATGTATATGCATGGCACATTAAAGAACATCATAAATATCAGAACAATTAAAATGAATTAAAGAACTAATATGTGAAAGAATATTGTTATGTATACAAACAAATCAATAAACATATAAATTACTAGAGAAAACTACTAAGCCTGGATAATCATGTGTCGTGTAAGGACCTATGCCATACAATGTAAACTCCTCTCTACTGTGATGGGTCTTGATACATCATATAAATTTATCCCATCCCATAATTCCTTCAATTCATCTACTAGTGTGTAAGTAGACATCCATATTCTTCACTTGTCTTCTAACAGGGACTATGGGATCCAACATAATATGTTAAACCTTCACGGAAAACAATGGGGGGATATTTTATTGATCACTACTATAGGAAAAATGGAATAGTTGTTGTTTTGGGGGGAATATGGGTTGATTCCATCCATGGCTATGCTGAGTCGTAGAGTTCGTACATCATCATTGAAATTTTTAGATCATGTATCTTCTATATGTTTCATGGCTATTGAACCTATTGGAATTCACATAACTCCCAACTCACTTCTGTGTGAGGCATGCCATCCCTCCAACATACATATTCTTTGCAATGAAAGAGCCTTTGAATCCTTGGGATTATAAACATGTGCCTCAATATATTAATAGTAGGACCACGTTATTTACCCTTATTTTTTAATTTATCATACATCTCATGCCAAAATTTTGGACATATATGTTTGTCTACATATTTTCCTCTATATAGAATACAATAATTTGGACATGCATGATATGATATGTTCTCAACACCCAACATTTTCAACAATTTTTTTTCCTCTTCACAGCTACTAGACAAGACATTATCACTCGGAAGAACCTTATCTTTGAATAATCTATAGTTGGTGATCATGGAAAATATAAAATTTACATTAATGCCGATATAATTATTAATGTTCATAAAATTGACAATTTGTAATGTTCATTGTGTGATTATATTTCTCAAAATATAAGGGAGGACTTGATGGTCAATTACCTCAAAATTTCCTACAAACATGCATTCATCAAGCTAAACTTTACTTTCATGTTGTACAGTAACATCATTGTCCCCAAATGGGTAGACTTTAACTGATAGCGAGGTCGAAAGAGAGGGGTGGTGGAAGAAAATTTAAGTCTTTTGAAAAAGGTATCATCGATATGAGCATCATCCCCTACCTGATCATCATTCTCGAATGCATATAAGAACATTATATCCATGGAATTCATATCCCTTAAGTAATAATCCATACCAAACTCTATTTGATTGCCTCCATGGCCATCTTGTGAAGAGATATTATTGTTGTAGTCAGTCCTAATTGTTGAATATGGACATAATGGGAATTGAATAGCTGGTTGATTCAACCATTCTTGGTATCGTTCATCTCCAAATTTTTCTCTTAATTCATCATTCTCTCATTTTTACATTGTTGTGGGGTGCAAGAGAAGATGGTAGGTAGGTCTCTCATCATCACTAGAATCCTAACAATTTCAAAAACATTATTTGAAAAAAATTAGTATAAAATCTATGATATCAATTAGTAAGAACGTCGACAATGCATGATTAATTGGTTTGACATTGAAATACTTACATTAAGATACCAAATAATTATTATTATCATCATTGTCCTAGTATTGTGGCTAGAAGATGCAATGTTACAATTGGAAGGGTGAAGTCGATGTCCATTTTTATCTACCAAATGTGTGTTGCGGTATGCTACTCCTGATAAGAGCTTCCAATGTTTTGGAGTTGTTTGAATATTTTGTGCATCTAAACTCAATTTTGAATCTGCATGAACCTACAAATTGGTATACACTAATTTTATTAAGCTGAGTGACATGGATAAAATAAATAAATTCAATTAGACAATGAAAATATAAATAAAATCTGAAGTAAATATTATGTTTGGAGATGGATAGGGAGAACTCCGTGATGGACTTTGAGAAATATTATGGAACGACCTGGATTTTGAAGGATCTTGCATTCGATATAATGATTATATTTTGTCCCTTCATTTGAGAAAAATCAACAAACAATTCTCGTGTACACCTAAAAGTAATTTTGGTGCCTTAAAAATAGACTTATTGTTATCAGCGCTAAAGTACAGTTAACCACACCATTGCGTTTCAGTTATTGTGCATCTGCATTGTGTTATTAATTGACACACCATTGCCAAATAGCCATAAATAAAAAAATCACTTTGTTTCTTTAATGTGAAAAAAAGCGGTAAATTGAAAAATGGGCTGCAAATTAGTTTCAAAAGTATAATTTCATAAAACAATTCTTTAAATAGTAAAAAATTTTCATTTTTTCATTATGTTTGCAAAAATTTTCAGTGAGAGATTTGCATGAGAGACATACCTAGAGTAAGAGAGCATGAGAGCACTGTGGAGCATCAAAATACTTACAAATAGAAGTATTCAGATAATCAGAATTCTAAACCTCTGGTGATTCACACCCTATAGGATAGAATTTCAACCATCTAGTGATTAAATTTTACTGTTATAATTCTTTTTTTTTTACATTTTATGTTTTATTTAACACATGCTAAGTTAAAAATTAAATTTTACTGTTTATTTTCAGAATAAAAAAGAAAAAAAATCCATTCTTATGCTAAAA
>JAXQQM020060100.1:0-44133 GCA_034641835.2 Pinus albicaulis
ATTTTTTATTTTATCAAAATTTATATATATCTTTTCATATTTTTTTATTTTATCAAAATTTATATATATTTTATCATATTTTTTTTTAATCTTATTTCATCAGATTTGTAAAAATTTAATATCTATTCAATTTTGATTGAAAGTTTTTATTTCATCTTAAAAAACAACCAAAACCAAATTCCATAATAAATTGGACAATTTTTAATGTTATAAAGAAAAAAACAAACTCTTTATTTATATTGAGTGTGCTAAACTACCACTAATACTAAGATTGGTTTAAAGGTGTGAAGTAATTTGTGATGGCACTCAATTAATTTATACACTCAAAAATATATTTTAAACAACTTAAATTCACAATCTTACCAAAATTTGTATAAACTAATTCCAACTATTACTAGCAAAACCACATCAATAAATATGGTTGATATATGCCAATAAGCATTTATCAACCACATTAATATTGAGTTTATAATATAGTGTTTAATATACTACAATTATGAATTATTGTATTAATATATTTATAAGCAACTTATTAATGTATTTACAATAATGGAATAAACATATTTAAGATATTAATGAAGCATTCTATCAATATATTTTAGGAGCATACCTATTCTACCCTCTTTGGTTTTGAATTTGTGACCTCTTAAGAGGAAAGACATATTCTTAACCATTAAGCCCACTTAAGTTATATATATATATATATATATATATATATATATATATATATATTCATATTCTCCAAAATAAATATTACAATATATTAGTAGCCACTAAACCAAATTTAAAAAATTATATAACTTTATAAACAAATTCATTATAAATAATGGAAACATACTTAAATATAGACAAATATTTCATTATAAGTGAATCTAGATTCCCTTAGTAATTGAAGGAATTATCTACCTTGCTCGCCAAATTCATTTTAAGGAATGTGAATCATATTAAAAAATTGATCCAACGAACATTTATATTAAGAAAATTCTTCCCTTTATGAGAGGTCCATTGAGGGATGTAGATGTCCATGGAAAGATTAATTATAAAATAAAATGAGGGATAAAAGAAGATGAATTAAGTTCAAAAATAAAAGTCGAAACCTAATTCACCATTTTCATTTTTAGGCTGTAGGTGTTTTCTTTGTTGGATTAGGGTGAATAAATATTGTTCACTTCAACCAATAGGAGAGCTTAAATTTCGCCCATAATTGAATTTTTCCATGTGTTTACCCCTTCGACCAATGGAAATTGTCCATTTAGAGAAAAGTCTTCGCTGGCCGCTAAGGTTCCATGCTGAGCAAACGAGTTTTGAGGGTACTGAATCCATATATAAAATCAAAAAGTCAGTTTAAATAACAAAAACCAAGATTTTATCTCAAAATTTTTCACCAGATTCAAACCGCTGAAACTCCAAAAAATCGCACTAAAAACAACTCCATTTAAATTTTAATATCATATTTTATATTAGTTATTTTTAATTTAATATAATTTTATGAAATTTTAATAACACCACCTTCATTTATATTAATTTAAATTTTTAAATTTCACAATTTATATTGATTTTTTTTGGAAAGTGAATATTTGATATCATGAAAACATAAACCATATAAAATATCATATTAAATAATTTCATTTAAACAAAATAATTTAATATATTAATTTTCTCATATATCAATTCGATATTAACCTTTAAAATATATTAGGATTCATGTTTATTATTTATATAAAATTATAAGCTAATTCATCGATAAGATATGAGCGTTTCATATCTGTTATTTGTTTAAAAATTATTTATAAATCAATCAATTTTGAACTTGATTTAATAGAATAAATTTTATTTTATTTTTCTCATTTTGGACATTATATATATATATATATAAATTATCTGGAAAATTTTAAGGATAAGAATTTATCTTAAAGATTAGAAACCTTGATCAATCTTACTAATCCATAATATGCAAACTATAAAATGCTTCGTGATATTTTAGCAAAAATATTCAAATTTTTAATGATTTTATATAGTCTATAATTTTTTGGCAAAAAGTAAAATAATTTTTTCGAATCATTTTTAGATAAAAATGGGAATTGGCCAATCTTTTTTTGGAAAAAACATGGAAAATTAACCCATCTACGAATATTAACCCTTAAATTTATCCCTAATCCAACTTATTATAACCAAGCGAATATTAACCCCTAAATTTTTCCCAATCCACCTTATTATTGAAAAGTAAAACCAAACAAATAATATTCAAAGTTATCAATGTAAACACCTACCATTACGAATATTAACTTTTAAATTTATCCCTAATCCAACTTATTATAACCAAACAAATATTAACCCTTAAATTTTTCCCCAATCCAACTTATTATTGAAAAATAAAACCAAACAAATAATATTCGAAGTTATAAACGTAAACACCTTCCATTTGAAGACTATAAATTTCATCTAAAACAACACCTGCACTATTGTGTTACTCGACAAAAGAAAACCGTTGGAGTGATACGATATCAAGAAAATGGTATCCCTTAAGAACGCGATTCGAACCCGTAGCCTTGGGAATAAATACGTGAACATTAAAGGACTTCCCTTCATAAGCAGATAACATATATATTCCTAAGGAGAAAAGAATGCATCACTCTTCAACAATACTGTCGTTGTAGTATAGTGGTAAGTATTCTCGACTGTCACGAGGGTTTCCTGGGTTTGATCCCCGGCAACGGCGTTTTCTTTTCTTAACACTTTCTACGCCCACTGTTTTTCTTAGATGGTTTTCTTCTAATTTAGCCATTCAGATTGTGATTACTGCTCGCTCAATATGTCGTCGGTTGCGTGGTTTTCTGGGATTGAACGGTATTTCATCATGGGGATGTAGCTCAGATGGTAGAGCGCTCGCTTTTCTTAGATGGTTTTCTTCTAATTTAGCCATTCAGATTGTGATTACTGCTCGCTCAATATGTCGTCGGTTGCGTGGTTTTCTGGGATTGAACGGTATTTCATCATGGGGATGTAGCTCAGATGGTAGAGCGCTCGCTTAGCATGCGAGAGGATTTTGTTTGTCTACCCCGCATCTCACATTTTTTACATGGTGGTGTTGGACTCTGATTTCAATTTCATGTCCTATTTGATTTTAGAAAGTGAAGTTTACATTTCAATCTTATGTCATATTTGATTTTACAAAGTAAAGTTTATATATTTGATTTACATTAAAAGGGGTAGCCATCTGATGGTTCAACGGTTGGACAGATTAGGTCTGAGGAAGAGACAAGGAGACACGGGCAGCAAGAGACCCACTTTGGCAAGCAGCATAAGCAGAAGGATTCATCAGTTATCAATCCAATCTGTTGAACTAATCCAATCAATATCATCTGTTGGTAACATGGCTTAGTCAATATGCTTGTATGGTAACGACATGTCTCGATCTCATTCTTCTGGTGGGGAAGGGAACTCACATAGAAGCCGTTCACAGAAGCCATAACAGCACATAGTTCCGTCCGGGGGAATATGGGTCACTTCTCTTCTCTCGGCAATTACTTCTAGCAATTCTCTCTGGCTATGATCGATCGGCTATTGGCTATGCCCCCATATGTCTATGACCGTCTATCGGCTATGACCTTAAGGCAATGACTAGCGGCTATCGGCTATATCGGCTATTACAACTGGCTATGACCTTCTCTTTCTATGATCGGCTAGAACAGCAATGACTGGCTATGTGCTGCTATGTGGCGTATGATCTTATTCAAATGGTGAATCTAAGTATGTAAGCATCGAAGTATAAATAAAAGCACTGATCCCGTGTTCGAAGCGTCCACCCCGTATGGGTTCATTCCTAGCATGTTGTCCCGTGTTTCAATTCTACGACGTGGATGTGCAGTTTTTGAATATGTGCATGCCATGAGGACCAAAGGATCCCGAGTGATAAGAGAGTGATCTGATCATAGAAAACCGAGGCACACCCTATGATTGATCGATTCATGGGAATATTGGTAAGTGTGAAATATGCATCCCTGGCGCAGAGCGTGTTAATTCGGTTACCTACGGGGCCCAGGACATAGTGTAAAAGTAGCACTCATCAGATCATCAGCAGTATGGCTCCTCGCTAAGGCTCTATGGGTCCGGTTTTCTTTATAAAGTTGATGTTGAACGATTAGATAGGGAGTATGGATAGGGCACTAACAAGCCGGCAACTAGCCTTATTGGAGAGGGTTACCGATGAGGGGAATTACCAACCCCGAAGAGGACAATAGCAATTCAGGATAGAAGGAGGAGTGGGCCCTCTAGCGAGGGGAATGGTGGATTATTGGTGTCCCCCATGCTGGGATTAGTGGTGTCCTGGGGGGAGGGATAGATGGATGAAAGGTGTCCTCTAGGTTGTTAATAAGAATAAGCCTTTAGCCTTAACCTCTGGAAGACCCAGGCACTAAGAAGCTTAATTGGTGTCATGGGTTGCAGTTCAGAAGAATAAGCCTTAAGACTGATAGAAAGAAGTGCTAGAGAAACCACGTTAAAGTTGACATTTGAAGGGGAAGCGGGAGGTCGGATGAGTGGATGCGGGGAGACGGAGCAGGAACGGATAAGGGGGTGAGAAGGTCATTGTACTCATGTTCTGGTAAAGCAGTTCACGAGGATGTCACATCTGCCCCCATTATCATTCATTGCGTATCCCAATGCGGATTCAGTTTACTAAATCACCATTTTTCCGAGTTTTTGACCATCCATTCGAGCGTATTCAGTTCCATATCCTGTGGTATGAGGGAGGATAGGTATATCGCTGGCTGGGTCGTGTAAATTGGTTGGGATAACGCTTATGGATCGGATCAATTGCTTGAGCGCAGTGAGTGCCGGGTTTGCAGATGCTACAAATGCCTTCCCACTCCCAAGGAAGTAAAACTACGCCTTCCTACTCATAGACAGAATGACCAGCAGCTACGCCATACCACCAAATGCATATTACTTACGAGCATGCCTACCAGGCATACCAGGCGCACCCCAATAGAGAATGAAAACAACCTCCTTATCTCTTGGAATCCTAACGGTTGGTATAACCCTAATCATCCAGCTCCACCTACCACTCCTTTTGAATGATTGTCTCTTTCTTTTTGGGAAAGCAGCAGACTGATGAATAAAGAAAATGACAATTTTTTCAATGGCTCTGACTGGAGGAGGACCAGCTGGCAATGTAAGGGCTATAGGAATTGTCTATGATCGGTGGCTATGTGAGGTTATTTCTGAATGTTGAATGAACCTCAACCACCAGTCAAATGTTGTATATAAAGGTCATTCCCTCCATCTAGCCCAGGTAATAACATTCCTTCTTCCCGAGGCTCCATATTATTAGAGGTTCAAGTTGAGGGTGAAGAAAATAGATGATGGCTTGCTTTTATCTACTTTGCACCCCGGGGAGTAAGGCAGCCAGGGTTAGACAAGTGAGTGGGCTGGAAACAGCCATAGTCAGGCAGCCACATAGAGCACCCAACATGGATATGGTGGAAAATTGAGCACCCACATAGACATACAACCCATACATAGACACATCCATAGATAGCATTGATAGATCATATATAACCGTGAAAATCAATGGCGCATATAAAATACATACGCTACGCGTTAAAAGGAATTGAGACAAATTGTAGTATAATGGATCTGATAACTATGAAACACAGAACTATGGTTATCCATTAGTTTATTATATATTCCATAGTTATCGATAAAATATATCATCCATTATATGGACTAGCTTTAATAAGAAAACGTTTAATTCTTTGGCCTAGTTATCGATTAGAGGATCTTTTGTGCATGAATAGATATTGGTTCAATACAAATGATGGGAGTCGATCCGCGATGTTGAGAATACGTATGTATCCCCTAAATGTCAATTGATAAATTTTTGGCTTCAATTCCATTTTCGTAAAAAAAAAAAAAAGAATGGATTGATTCAATGGAGTTTCAGAATATGTCCAAAATTGAACCAATCTGTTCGTTCCGTTTCATCAATGTGAGAAGAATCAGACCAATTTTTCTTAAATCGAAATGGTCGGAACGAATCAGAATTATTATATGAACCATGAAAATGAAAGAAAGAATCTAATTCTTTTTTCTGACTCGAGAAAAAAAAATGAAGCTCTGATAAAAATTTTTTTTTTTTTTATGATAAAGAATTTGTCCATTAGTTCATCTCTGATTCCCGATAAACAGAGAGGATCTGTTGAATCTCAGGTATTTTTTTTAACTAATCGGGTCCTAAGACTTACCCAGCATCTGCAATTGCATGGAAGAGACTATTCATCCCAAAGGGGTTTGTGGCTTATTTTGAGCAAACGTAAGCAACTTCTGGTTTATCTATCCAGAGGGATAAACTTCGTTATGATGATTTAATTGGTCAATTGAGTATTGGAAAATGATTTAGCTACAGTCTCCTTAAATTGGTATAAACCCCAAGTAGAGACTCAATGACCTTACTCAAGTGCCTTGGCCTATTAACTTTTGGATGTTTGGGTTTGTCATGCACATGCTTGTTGCAAGTTCAAACTCCTTTGGTGCTCTCAATGACCTTTGAGGTCCAGGGACAAGATGCACGACATAAAGCGAGTCTTTCTTCATTGTGAAACATTCTGTTCCATCTATACAAGAAGCGCCTATAGGTCGGGTGATGAGGAGAGGAGGATGGATAAGTATGAATAAAGAGAAAAGATGAGTTATTCTATGAATGGAGGGGGCACTCCCCCGTTGAGCACACTACGGAGGGAGAGGGTGGAGGGGAAGGCTACGCCGCAGCTTATTGTTCCTCGTTTTCAAGACCGGTAAGCGGCCGGCAGAGATGAATGCATGCATGTGGATGAAGAGACCTTTCACCCTCATTGTAAAGTCGACCGTGAATAGATGAGTCTGGCTGCCACCGATGCGTAAAACATTTCTCCTTGAACAAGCGAATAGTCTTAACACGAGAGAGGAGAAAGGTCTAGCGTAGTGATGGACCTCTATGCTCTAGGACGACCGGTCTAATCAGGCGATTCAGCAGCAATAACGCGTTAATGATCCTTTGGTTCATTCCATATAATGAGAGTTTAGGAAGAGCGAGCTATAGAAAGATGGGTTTCAATAATTGTGATGCAATGAAGGCTAAGTTCCGATAGGTAGGGTGTGTTACAATGGTGAGACGCCACATCTCCTCCGCCCCGGTGTGAGAGCAAGTTTGAATAACTTCCCAGCTGCCCAACTCCCGAGCTATGCGAGCTAGGACTCGGCCATTGCTGATGCGCGAGATCATCGTAATAAAGTGAGGAGAGAAAGGAAGAGATGAGTGCGAGGTAGGAACTGCAGGAAGCGCAGTGTATATCCAGCGGGGGCGGGTTGACCAAATAGTGGCTTTTAGTTTTTAGCTTGTCTTGTTCCACTAGTTTGATCGTGTAATTACTTTTCTCTAAGGATTTTTGGAATATGGGTGTGCGACTTGTTGAAATAGATCCATATTTATAGTACAGAAGACCGATCTGTTATCTTCATAAAGATGGTCCTACCTCGTTGGATATTTCATTTCTAGAATATTGAATCTCTAGAGCATGAGGTCTATCATAGATATATTTCGGGGAAGATGCAGACTATAGGGGTTTGGCCTGGACACCAGATGAATTCCATAGATACGGAAAGGAAGATAACTCTCGGCAACAATGCTTTTATATCCACTCTTTTTTCAGGAAGATCTTTACGCAATTTCTCATGATCATTATTTGGATGGATCAAGTTCTTCCGAACCGATGGAACATTTAAGTTCCAATGATCAATTCGATTTCTAAGCATAAGCATTATGGTCAGCTACCCTTCGAACAAAATCATTACTCTCGGACCCACACCTCACAAATCCTGAGTTTATAAAGAAGTTATCAATCTTATCATACCAAGCTCTCAATACCTGCTTAGGTCCATAGAGATACCTTTTCAATTATTACATTTGGTCACCACGTATTCATTGCCAAGATCCATCCTTTGAATCCTGATCACTGGATCGATCCTTTACGAATATTTCCCCAGTTATCTCCAGAGATGACATGTATATCTAGTAATTTTCTGATACATCATATTAATCTACTGGCTCTATAAGCTCACTCTCTCTAGGATAGAAAATGATATGGCGTGTTCGAGAACTACCAAAGCTCGGTCTGATTCATTCCATTTAGTAGGAATTAACTGCATGATCTTTTTCCCGGACAAATAACTTTGCTTTTTGTAGCTCCTACCTTGGATCCTCTTGAGAGTAGAGTAAACGCGTGAAAATATCATTACAAGGACTTGAAAAACTTTTTTATAAATCTATCTTGTGGTCTGCTCTCCTTCTATGTACTAATCTTTAGTTAGATGTAGGATAGTTAGCTCCTCTTTTATTGGGATTTTCTCTTCTTGGCTTGAATTCGCTCTTGCTTCGAATTGTACTCTTGTCTAGCTGCATGCAAGAATTTACTCTTTAGGCGTCTACTGTCTTGTGATGCATGGGCCCAAGATAAGTACGAGTAATAGGATTGATTACCCGCTTGTTTGATATGAGATTACTTACATAGATTCATACGTGTAATGATGAAAAGGTATTCTGAATCCTAGCTATAACTATGCTATTGGTTTAGTGTGATCCATGATTGATTAGGCTCTTACTTAGATTAATCAATAGTGGAATGAATCATTGAGAAATCATCTCCATTCATTATTGATTAGGAACCTGAAGTATCGATCCGAGATTATGATAGAATCCTTTATTCTGTTATAAAGAAAGATTCTCTCCTATACCGCGATGGAAAGGAATCTTCATTTCAAATACAACATCTTTTGGGCTAGAAGGGATTTGAACCCTTGACTTCACGGTCCGGACCCATGAGCTCTGATCCACTGAGCTACCAGCCCTATCGAATGATCTATAAGATCATTGCAAAGGATGAATAAGTTCCTTCTTCCTTGGTGCTGCCTACCTAGGTAGGATTAGGATCGGGGGACCCCGACTAGCAATGAAACACTCACACAGGAGTACGGTGTAAGGCGAAACTCAAAGGAATTGACGGAGGCTGTACCATTTCATTTGATTAATGAATCACTATTCCTATCCTAATAAAGGTCAAAATCACTACTATAAATCAATAAATAAATCCTACTATAAAGTAGATCTAAAGGTAGATATCCATTTTTTCCCTAGCCTTCCTTGAGATCTAAGATAAATTCATCCATTATATATGTCATTATTCCACCTCGCTGAGGTACACATCTGGTTCCTATCTCTATGTTATGAAGGGCTTTTCACCAAGCTGTCAATTAGTAAGGTCCGGAGGTCTTGCGCTTCCGAGGGCAAGGAATTCCTCTTGATAAATCGATAGTGTATGGGAAGCTTGGTGCAGGTTTGTTGGGGATTCGGGGTGCATGTCAATGAAAAAAACTATGTATCGATTCTTTTTGATATATCTGCTCCGCTTATTATCCCATCTCTCTCATTGATAGGCAATGGGAAAATTGATGTGTCTTCCGTAAATCGATGGTAAAAACTATTGGTTGAGTGGGTTTACCTCTTCTTCATTACACCTAACCGTTTGCACATTGATTGAGGAGTGGTTACACCTTGGAGACCACTTTGAGGAGGTTGTTGTTCACACGTGCTAGCCTTGATCTCTGGTTGGTGGGCAAGGTGTAATAGTCACCATCGAGACACAGAGAAAGCCATCGAGAGAAAGAAAGAACTAAAAAATATAGGTTTCGTATTACCCGTCTTTTTAACCAAACTTTTATTAAGCTCTTCCGGACAAAAATGGAAAATGAAAATAATTGCTGCTACTATTCAACAGCCTTCTTACACCGGATCAAAAACCGCCTCGGCTCCATTTGTAGTCCCTATGCCTTTGTAGCCAATGCGTATGGATATGGTAGAGGAACCAGATGTAGTGTTGGTCCGTCAGCTGAATCACCCCAATCACCTTTTGCCTCGCATACTGAAACCACTGCTTATGTTTATTGCCTATTACGAAATATACAGCAACTTACACCTATCTAAAATCCTATGTTTACCCCAACCCTTAAACCAAATATGCTAATCCTTTCTACTAAATACGCCTTCTCACTGTAACCATCGAGGTGTGCATGAGAGCTGGGGGGTCCTTCCCTACACCCCCGGCAAACGAACAAAGGAGATTGATTGGACTGAAATACGCCTCCTCACCGAACGCTTGCGAGATTCATTGGATTGATTGGACTGAAATACGCCTCCTCTACTCCTTTTCAGGATCAGGATCCTCGGCTTGTTGTCCCCTTTCCTTAGAGTCCGGATCCTTGTTCGACCTGCTTCTGCTTGATCCCCTCTTCTTATGAATAGTAGCATGGGCTCACTATTCTTTTGGCCGACGATACACCCGCCTTTATGCTCTAGATTGATCGAAATAATACGAGTCAATTAGGTGCCAAAAGTGATGCTGTACCCGTTCGTTTGAATCAGACTTCCATTTTGGTGCAATGAGAAGGTGCGAAGCGCTTGCTCGACAAAGGGAGGAGAGCTAGGAGTTTTCCACGGTCAGTGAAGTGAGATTCATGGAACCAATGAGACGCCTTTACGCGTGCACCCCCTGACACACCTATTAGTAGGAGCCCTAGTACTATTCTTAAGGTCAATTGAGTATTGGCAATATGTCTTTATCTGCATACCATATTTGTACCATTTGTCTGGGAATCCTTTTTTAGAAAATTCGGTACCATCATAACCGCATTTGATATGAAATTCTTCCTTCATTTCTTCCCAATCTTGGGTAAATTCGGGGGCTTTAAATAATAATATACGACCAATATTTTTGGCTATTATAAGTGATGGTAATATTATATTTTTTCTAATATTTGATTGAGCCACTAATATGAGACCTCTGAAATAGTGCACTTCTGGCCACGCTAAACATACTTGCTCAGCAAGTGTCGTATTGTGGAGGACTGGATCCAAGCATTTGCCTCTATGGATTTTCTCCCTAACTTCTTTCTGGATTTGTTCCTGATTCACTCTACCAGAATCGAACGTGTCATAATAATCTTTAGGATAAGTGGGTATTTCCATTCTTCTCAAAAAAGAAAAGGGAATGTACATTCGGTTGTACCCTCTTCCATATCATAATTTTCCGTCTTTTAGCGCGCATGGATCCTCTAATTAAGCTCCGACGATAATCTGACTCGGCATGATAACGTTTTAAAACTATTCTTTCTTTCCCAAAATCAAGGGTCAGTTTACTTTTGACCCTTCTTGTACGAATCCTACTCGTTGATATTTGAATTGGGCCTCTATCATCACCATCACCATCACGTTCAGCCATCATCAAATCAGATGGCCATCGAGGAAAATGTTTTTTAATTTCTCTAAATTGGAGAGGTTCATTTAATAGTATTTTCCCGTAAAGGTCAATAAAATCTTTCGTTTGCGTTGAATCATCCGTAGATACATTCCCGCGACAATTTCGTAGTATTGTCCACTCATGTTGCGCCAAAGACTCGAAAAGGAAAATCTGTTCCGTAGTAAAAAGAGAAAGAATCAATTCCCATTTTATGGTACCCGTGGGCGCAACGTTTCTACCATCAATTCGGTTGTAAATATTCACTAAAGAGTTTGTGTAGATCCGTTCATTACATGAAGCTATTTCCGGTGCGAGATCCATATAGGCCACTCGAAAGGCTATTTCCAACCACAGGAAATGTATCAACGAATCATCATCTTTTGTATAGATTTCTTGGATCTGCATTTCCAACAAATCTTTTGGATAGATCAGTTTACCAAAAGAAGAATCTATATTTGACAAATACTCCTCAAATATCTTCTTTCGTTTTTATTACTTTTATTGACTCATTATCCAAGCCAAGCTGAACAGCCGGGGATCAAAGCGGAGTATCCCGGTTGAGTAGCCGCAAACAAAGTCCAACCAATTGCCCAACCATGCGGTCCAGCCCAAGTAAGGATCTAATTTGTTCCCGTACTGTGTGCCATAGCGCCGTAGCGTGATGTCAATATGTGGGTTGTTTTATGTGATTGCCTTGTTCCACCAGTCAAAAGTGAATTTCGACTATCCTATCTATCTATCTTCCACACCTAAGTTACGTGGGTAAACCTATTCATCAATTCCAAGGTCTTACTAAGATTCAAGTATGAAAGTCAAGGGTAAAAGCTATTATAAGGCCTAAAAGCGCTAAAGCTCAAAGCATTAGAATCACCACTACCTCCAGGGCATGTTGAATTGATAAAAGCACGTATATAATACTTCCTCCTCCTCTTCCTTCTATTCCTATCCTGTTCACTAACTGAACTGGTAAAGCACCTAACACTTCAGCATGCTATATATGCCCATCATCGATCTACAGGCATGAAACTAACAGCATCTAAGCCAATAAACCACTATCTGGACTAGGTTCAACTGGAATAGGTACTACGCATAAACAACCCATATGCCAGCTTAATGAAGTATAAATTACCATATTATGTTATAATGTAGCGATAATTTGAAAATAGAATATGGCAGCTTCAAAAGTAGTATTCCCCCGTACCTGTGCTACCGGAGTACCAGCTTTCGCCCTGCTCGCATAGGAGAATTTAGAACTCCCTTGAATCTATCCCCTGCTATCTGGGCTTGTTCCACATTCCTCACATAGCGCATCGTTTATAAAGGCAATCAGATTCTCCCACTGAGAGAAAAATGTAACAAATGTAAATATAAAGGATACCTATGTGAGTAAATGAACAATGCACAAAACTTATATCCTCGGTTAAAGGAAGGGAGGACTTGATGGGATGTCCATATATTGCAGACTCCATGCTACGTGTATTTAATGTTAATCAACTCGATACTGTCACTATGGTACTCAGCATAACGCAATGATCTATTAATTACAGTGCTACATGGCTCGTATTGCTAGGGTAATAATGGTAGCAATTAGAATTTACACGAACTTAAACACCACTTCACTTACCAGGCCAATAACTATCTCCCTGATATGGCTCACCCTTCGTACCTCGAACTACGTGAGAGCCCGGGGAAGGTGTTGTGATGGTGGGGTAGGTTATCCCGCTACTTTTGACGTTCGGAATAGTAGCCGCGGCAGGTGTCCCCCGAACGTAGGTTGGGGTTGATCTGACCCATCACAGTGTCGGAGCCTAAGTAAGCAATCTCGATAGCAAGGAGAAGTCCATTCTACATGACATCTCCCCCCGTGAGTGTGTTCAATTACTCTTCGCTTTCGAGGAATTGAAAACACTTTTATTATTCTGTTTCAATTGTTTCGGCCGTAGAAAAAAACCTACCTATTATTTATTCATTCATCGAATGATAAATTACTACAAGTGAAGGAGATATACGATTGAAACGACGGAAGATCCAATATTTCAGAATCGTATCTAAGATGACTGGAAAAGTTGAAACAAGACCAGATATGATTCGTTCATTATGGGCAAATCCATAATTTTCGGAGATCGAATCGATCATCAGCTCCCAACCATGGGGTGAATGAAACCCAATACATAGATCGGTTGCTAAAAGAATTAGAAAAGCTTTCATTGTATCGCTCAGACTATAGAAGAATTCTTGGATCCAAGAATTCTGCTAAGATAGAAAACGCGTACTCATAATATAGCAAACTAATAAGAAAACGATTAATTATCATTCTTAATAGCGTACCCATATCTTATTATGCTGGTGGTGGTTAAGCACAGGAAACATAATTGACAATGAAATCCTTCGTGCAAGAACATAGAAGCCACTACTCAACAATGGAAAATAACTTTCGAATAATGGCAGCGAAGGTGAAGAATCTGGAGTTTGGTGCCTACCTGACCTATGGATCCCCCCGACCTGTCTATTGACATTGAATGAAAGTGACCGAAATGAAAGCCCCTCACCCAATAAGTTACTTAGTTCCCTTATTGCATATGAAATATTGCCTAGCTTGATGGTGGAAGTGTAGCAAAGCGAAGCTTGTCTCCCAGGTTGAAGCGTAGCGACGAAGCAAAGTGTGTAGAATGAATCCCGTAGTACTTGTTGATTGGACTAGGGCTTAGGTCATGACTACAGTATAAAATTAAATAATTATAAAAAGCTAACATGCTACCGTATAGCATGTGGAATCATCACAAGTTATACAATGAACCGTCGAAGTTTTGTCGCGTTTCTCGGGTCCAACCAACCTCTGCCGATTCGCGATGTCGCTTTCTTTCTAGCTTTTCCGGCCGACTAACCCGACCGACAGAACTTCAATGGTCGGGCTTAAAAGTGGGAATTTCACTAATGAAACCTGGCGTTGCCCATCCAGAGTCATACTAGCCGTACAACACTTTAAATCGTGGGACATGACTGCGCACTGGTGTTGGGTCACGCTCACGAAGGTCGAATGTCACTCATCGTATTACACGAACATGTGTCTAAAGTGGCGATACTTTCTTCTCCACGGAAACGGCCTTGAAGGGGGCTTATCACTCACGTATGAATGCTTATTAATAGATTCTAAAATGATCTATTATTATGAGATTCTATTCTTATATGGAAGAATCAATATCTTATCCAGGAACAACAACCCTCTATAGGCGCTTGCGTAGGCCCGGTAGGTCCGGTAGGGACTCACTCATTCATATGGGTGAGGGACTCACTTTTCGCCTGGTGAGGGCCGCCATCGCCGCCATCGATTTATCACTTCATTTGCTATATTGCCGTAGTATAGTTTATCCATTGTAATTATAGCTATATAATTAATTAGCTATTAAGAACTAGATCCATTTGTCCTCTAGTTCATGATTAATAAATTCATCCTACGGAATTTATAATTTAACCTTATTATATATATATGTCCTTATATATATATATAATTTATTAATAATAATAAATTGCCAAATCATTTGACTTTTCATCCCTTACAATATAAAGGATTCATCGATCAAATAATAGATAGTAAATGGATCAGTTTGAAGATTAATGAATTGTTGGTCGTAGAGTATTATTCCCGTCAAGCTTGAATCGAGAATGAAATGAAAGGGAGGGGTTGGTTGCTGGGCATCTGGAAATTCTGTTCTTCTCCCTTATTTTTCCCCTCCCCGAAGGAGACATTTTATAATCCTTCCGTACGTTACTTGTTCTCTACGATACTTTTATTGCTTCTTAAAATAGTCTTTACTCTTCCCATACCACGAACCAATGTTCGTTCTATTTTCTCTATTACAAATAGAGGTAGATTGATCCTGTAATTAGGAAATCGTCCTATTGGGATTCAATGGATTGGAAAAACAATGGATGAGAAGAAAATAGTAGGGCGAAGATACGGAAAGAGAGGGATTCGAACCCTCGGTAAGCGGAAGCCTACATAGCAGTTCCAATGCTACGCCTTGAACCGCTCGGCCATCTTTCCTATTAGATTTCTTGGTTCTAATTAACAAAATTAGTGAATAGCAACTTCCTTACAAATTCACTAAAGAAACTCCTGACGACGATACTCTGTACATGGTCGAAATCTCGGGTGATGCAGAATAAACATCAACAACTTCGAATTGGATTGGCTTCTCCCGAACAGATTTGTGCTTGGTCCGAAAAAATTTTACCTAATGGCGAGATAGTTGGACAGGTGACTAAACCTTATACTCTACATTATGAAACTAATAAACCAGAAAGAGATGGATCGTTTTGTGAAAGAATCTTTGGACCTATCAAAAGTAGAGTTTGTGCTTGTGGAAATTCTCCGGGGATCGGAAATGAGAAGATAGACTCAAAATTTTGCACACAATGTGGAGTTGAATTCGTTGTTCCAGAGGGATAAATTGTCAAATCATTTGACTTTTCATCGCTTACAATATAAAGGATTAATCAATCAAATAATAGATAGTAAATGTATCAGTTTGAAGATTAATGAATTGTTGACGAGGGAAGGTGGTAGAGTATTATTCTGTCCAAGCTTGAATCGAGAATGAAATGAAAGGGAGGGGGTTGGTTCTTTGAGCATGCGGAAATTCCATAGATACGGAAAGGAAGATAACTCTCGGCAACAGTGCTTTTTATATCCACTCTTTTTTCAGGAAGATCTTTACGCAATTTCTCATGATCATTATTTGGATGGATCAAGTTCTTCCGAACCGATGGAACATTTAAGTTCCAATGATCAATTCAGTTTCCTAACTGTAAAACGTTTGATTGGTCAAATACGTCAGCAAAATCATTCAGTAACCTCACGCGTGGCTAAACTGGTGCTCAAATGCACGGGCTAGAATGCACGGAAACAGCCTTTCAGGGGTTTCTCGCTCACCGGTCTGAATGTGTGGTCATCAGCCCTAGAGAGAGTTGGAGGGTTGGGATTGGTAGTCGCCCGTGATATGCCATTGGAGCTTCATTACATGTGTCATTACGCTTTCTTTTTTTCTGGTGCACGATACCATAAAATGGATTTCCTTACAATCGTAAATATGTTCTCATTCTATCTATTCCAATCCAATTTCTTCTTTAAAATGGGAATAGATAGGGAATATTTTGAATAAATGTTCATTAGTAATATGAATAATAACGGAAAAAGATTCGTATTGAAAGAAGACTAGATTGGGTAAACTCGGGAAGTCCGGTTCGATTGTGATCCGAACAAAGAAAGAGTTAAACGATCGAGCATTGCATAATGAGAATGCAATGCCCACCTAGCAATTGTGTGCTTTATCCATATAGATAAAGGAATATAGGGAAAATATAGTCATCATGACACAGGATCATTGCCAAAGAATTAGTTATTATACAATTGATAAGATGATCACTACAGATCCATATATGATCATAATATGGAATAGATCAAGATTACTATGAGTACAAAACATTCCATATTATAGTCTGTTATTGGTTACTATCCCTGATATTGGTTACAGCTTCTATGACTTATTTACTACTAATCATACCTCTTGATCAAAGATAGGGTGTTGCTTTCATATCTAATGAGTACTTTTGAATATGGAGCTTTCTACTCTATCTAAGCTTACACATTCAACTAGTATAATAACCATACGTATGTAAAGCTAGGATAAGATGAGCACGTATCATAGGTACAGACTCAATATCGAACACATTGCTTAAGCTTAGCATGTATGGGTCACACTATCTCTAAGCACAGCATATTGGTTGTACTCTTTCTCCATAAGTTTTATTACTGTAATCACGTCCTTGTTGGATAGTGATTTCAATCTTATGTCATATTTGATTTTAGAAAGTAAAGCTTATATATTTTCGTTTAGAAAAATGAAGTTTATATTTCAATCTTATGTCATATTCGATTTTACAAAGTAAGTTTTATATTTGCATAGTGATTTCAATTTTATGTCATATGTGATTTTAGAAAGTAAAGTTTATATATTTTGGATAGTGATTTCAATCTTATGTCATATTTTGGGAATTTTTTATTTTATTTATTTGATTTGAGTATATATATATATATATATATAATTTTTAATTTTATTTTATTTAGGTAATATTTTATCTATTGACTAAAATTTCATAGAAAAATATTAATTAATTGGAAATGTCAATGGTAATTAGAATGGCTAGATTAATTGGAAGTTGGGGGGTTTGGATTGTTGCAAATCTGCTTTTCAATACAAGTCAGTGTGTTATGTTATTCCACCATCCATATATTTTAATCCCAATTTTTTATTTGGGGGTTTGGATTGTTGCAAATCTGCTTTTCAATACAAGTCAGTGTGTTATGTTATTCCACCATCCATATATTTTAATCCCAATTTTTTATTTCATCAAAAAATTATATATATTTTTAGGCAATTTTTTATTTTATCAAAATTTATATATATATTTTCATATTTTTTATTTTATCAAAATTTATATATATATTTTTTCATTTTTTTTTTTAATCTTATTTATATTGAGTGTGCTAAACTACCACTAATACTAAGATTAGTTTAAAGGCGTGAAGTAATTTTTGATGGCACTGAATTAATTTATACACTCAAGAATATATTTTAAACAACTTAAATTCACAATCTTACCAAAATTTGTATAAACTAATTCCAACACAAAAATTAAAAACATCTATTACTAACAAAACCATATCAATAAATATGGTTGATATATGCCAATAAGCATTTATCAACCACATTAATATTGAGTTTATAATATAGTGTTTAATATACTACAATTATGAATTATTGTACTAATATATTTATAATCAACTTATTAATGTATTTACAATAATGGAATAAACATATTTAATATATTAATGAAGTATTCTATCAATATATTTGAGGAGCATACATATTCTACCTTCTTTGGTTTTGAATTTGTGACTTCTTAAGAGGAAAGACATACTCTTAACCATTAAGCCCACTCAAGTTGTATATATATATATATATATATATATATATATATATATATATATATTCATTCTCCAAACTAAATATTACAATATACTAGTAGCCACTAAACCAAATTTAAAAAATTATATAACTTTATAAACAAATTCACTATAAATAATGGAAACATACTTAAATATAGACAAATATTTCATTATAAGTGAATCTAGATTCCCATAGTAATTGGAGGAATTATCTACCTTCCTCGCCAAATTCATTTTAAGGAATGTGAATCATATTAAAAAATTGATCCAACAAACATTTATATTATGATTGAGGGATTGAGATGTCCATTGAAAGATTAATTATAAAATAAAATTAGGGATAAAAGAAGATGAATTAAGCTCAAAAACAAAAGTCAAAACCTAATTCACCATTTTCATTTTTACGCTGTAGGTGTTTTCTATGTTGGATTAAGGGTGAACAATAGGAGAGCTTAAATTTCGCCCTTCTAACCAATTGAATTTTTCCATGTGTTTGCCCCTTCCACAAATGGAAATTGTCCATTTAGAGAAAAGTCTTCGCTGGCGGTTAGGGTTCCATGCTGACCAAACGAGTTTTATAGGGTTTTAAGCTTACTGTCACCACCATGGATGTTGTTTATGCGCTCAAGAGGAAGGGCAAAACCCACATTCTCCACGACTCCCGTGGCAGGTAGGGTTTCAAGCTAAGCGAAAGAGTTTTATAAGGTTCCCACCTAAGTATCACTGCCACGAATGTTGTTTATGCACTCAAGAGGAAGGGCATAACCCTCTACGGCTTTGGCGGTTACTCCAGAGACGCCATCACCGAGCACGCAAGGCACAAGACAGGGCAAAACCCCATTCTCCAGAGACGCCTTCACCGAGCACGCAAGGTGCAAGACATGGCAGAACCCACATTCTCCAAAGACGACATTACCCACATTCTCTAGAGACGCCATCACTGAGCACACAAGGCGCAAGACATGGCAAAGCCCTCATTCTCCATCTTGTTTATATGCTCAAGAGGAACGGTAGAGCCCTCTGTGACTTTGGCAGTTACTCTAGAGACACCATCACCAAGCACGCAAGGCGCAAGATAGGGCAGAACCCACATTCTCCAGAGACGCTGTTACCCACAGTCTTCAGAGACGCGATCATCGAGCCCGTAAGGTGTAAGACAGGGAAAAACCCACATTCTCCAGAGATGACGTTACCCACATTCTCCAGAGACGCCATCACTGAGAACGCAAGGCGTAAGACATGGCGGAACCCAAATTCTCCATGTTGTTTATGTGCTCAAGAGGAAGGGCAGAACTCTCTATGGCTTTGGCGGTTACTCGAGAGACGCCATTACCGTAGCACGCAAGGCGCAAGACAGGGCATAACCCACATTCTCCAGAGACGCTGTTACCCACAGACCCCAGAGACACCATCACTGAGCACGCAAGGCGCAAGACATGGCAGAACCTACATTCTCCAGAGATGACGTTACCCAGATTCTCCATAGACGCCATCACTGAGCACGCAAGGCGCAAGACAAGGCATAACCCACATTCTCCATGTTGTTTATGCACTCAAGAGGAAGGGTAGAACCCTCTACGACCTTGGCGGTTACTCCAGAGACACCATCATCGAGCACGCAAGGCGCAAGACAGGGCATAACCCACATTCTCCAGAGATGTCGTTACTTACACTGGCTTTTGCAGTTACTCCAGAGATGTCGTTACTTGCATTGAGCAGGCAAGGCGCAAGACAGGACATAACCCACATTCTCCAGAGATGTCATTACTTACACTGAGCAGGCAAGGCACAAGACATGGCAGAACCCACATTATCCATATACGTCGTTACGTACAGTGAGCACGCAAGACAAGGTAGAACCCACATTCTCCAGAGATGTTGTTACTTACAACGAGAACGCAAGGTGAAAGATTTTCATCCCCATGGATATTCAAGGGTTTCATTTGTTTCGTTTCTAGGATTTAAATTTGTTTAGTTTCTAGGGTTCAAATCCTAGTTCAATTTTGGGGTAGATATTTATGTTTCCTGTCAATTGGGGTAGATATTTCTGTTGCCTGTAAAATTTGGTACTATATCAAGGTATGTTGCTTGCACTTAATTAATGCAATGACCATGGTGCACCCACTTGACTCAAATCACCTCACACCCACAACTATCAATGTTTTGTAATCTCTGCCTTGGCGCTTGGGGATATATGTGATTGTCACACCCACCATTACATTTCTATCCTCATGTCTCTGTCTTTGCTTGGCTCATCGTATTGTGGTACCATTTCTTATTGTTATCATCCATCTGTATTTCTCTTTTTTCTTTGTAAAGGACAACTACCAGAACAAAACTAGACATGGAGGTGGATAAGAGAATCGATTTCTCACACCAATGCAACGACGACAACTTTATAATATGCATATTTGACACCAAACCTATTTAAAAGTGAAACAATAATTCTGGACGTGGAGGGTTAGAAGAGAAGTGCCTTTACTGTAAGTACATCAACCTTTTCAAACACACATACAACTTTAAAATATGCATATTTCAAACCAAATAGTTTGTCAATTTTCCCTTTCCACGGATCAAGTGTAAAATTTATTTTCTCCTGTTTCTTGCAAATCCATATGAACATGCTTCGCCTCTTCTTGATTTGATTTTAACAAATTTCGATGGCCCTTCTCTTCACGATTTGATTTTGACATGTTTACATGGCCCTTCTTTTCAAGATAGTTGAGAAATTCTTCTTGCTTTCAATTTTCACATCTATATGAAATGGGTCTTCACCATTTTGAGAAAATTTTATCCTCCTTTCAATTTTCACATCCATATTAAGATGGGTTTTCACCATTTTGAAATTTTTTGTCCTGCTTTCAATTTACACATCCATCTAAATATGGGTCTTCACCATTTTAAGATATTTCAGGCTTCCACATCCCTTGAAGATGGGCCTGCGTGATTTCAAGGATTTGGGCATGCTTTTAATTTCAATTTCAATTTCAATACTTCATCATCACAGCGAAGGAAAACCAAAAATACTTCCTAGCCATCTATCTATCGCTATCAAAATTTGTCAAGCTTTTTCTCCTTCGCAACATAATGGGAGTCTGATGCATATTGGCAGACTTGGATATAACTTGGACTTCTCTACCAATCCAATCCATTAGTTTTGAGTTGCAAGTATAAATTCTTGCACTCAAAATCACCGTCGAATTTTCAGGGGAGGCAAGCACCATGCCCATATCGCCTTCAAAAACATGAAAATGTAGCACCAAAAATAAAACCCAAACCCAAATGTTGTCTCTCATTGTTTAGAGGAAAAATGTAAATGATTTGAAATTCATGTCTAAAGTCTCACTTTTATCTAACCAACCGGTGGTAGGTTTCAAGTCTCGGGTTTTAATTTTACTTCATCTACCAATTATGTTTTTTTTCCATTAGAAACAAAAATTAATGGATCCTTGTTTTTCCATTAGAATTAAAAATAATGAATTCTTGGTGTAGTATGGACACCTATCCAATTGCCTCAATTGTCGCAAGAGTTGAGGTAAATGTTTTTTAATAGGTTTTAAATCTCAGGGAGTGCTTTTCAATTTTTCCAGTCCATTTTGTTGCCCCATTTTTGTTTGATGTTTAAGCTTCAAAGCTCTTTTTTGTTCAATGTTTAGCTTTGTTTAGAAACAACATCAGGTGTTTTGTGGATTAATCCCTCTTGCGGACAAGAGCGATCTCCCTAGTACTACAACAAGTAACTAGAAACAAAGATCCATTGAATATCTCTTTCTCTAGACTATTTGTATTTTAGATTATTACAACCTTGAAATAAGTAGGTTATTATCCTACCTTTAAAACTGAGACATTTGATGTAGCCTTTTTCCTTTCGCTCCAAAGAAATTCTTCAATGCTGAGAAGAACCTGCAATCACAAACAATACAAAAGTTCAAAGCACCTGCAATATATAATAATTATAAATACTAATCCAACTTAGTGATTAAGGAGTCTAAGTATTGACATAATTTCCATGAATTCAGAAACAAGACAATGAGAAAAAGAGATACATATGTATTATTAGAAATTAAAAAGAGAAATCCTACAACCTATGCCTTGATGTTGTACAAATTTCTCCCGTGTGTCGACACAATTGTTTCCTTCAGTCTGATAAGCCTTCCTCTCTAGAATGACTAGCATGAAGTCATATGCACAAAGGTGTAATCTTCAATGTGCCAACAACAACTTACTAGTTCAGAAACTATGAACTCTATGAACTCTCTCCAGCTTAGAATCTATACAAATAAGTATCTACCCTTCAACCTGAAACTTCAGCTCAATTTATAAAGAGATTGAGGTAGTTTCAGATCCATTAAGAGAGGGATGAGTTCCTCCCATGAAGATATTTGGGTTCCTTTGTCCAAGGGATAAGCTCCTTGAGTAGAGGGATAAAGCTCAAACTGTCGCGACTCTAGAGGCTTCCAGTTGGGATAATATTTGACCAACTAGGCTTCTAGAAGTTACTTTTTATATTTACTTGCTTTTTACGGGGGTGCGCGGGTTTTGGTGGCGAACAAAGCAGCGATGACCACGGCTAATGGAAGAAACATCAACGCATGCACAGGAAAAGGCTATAAAAAGAGTGCAGAGAACCTTTTAAAGGTTTTTAAGAGATTTTCTCCAATTTCCAAGACTTGGTTCAGGAACATGAGTGTTTTTGACCTCTAAGTGAACATGATATGGATGGTGATAGACCCATATTGACAATCAAATTTCATGGTGAAAAAATGATGTATAACAGATTTCCCCCTAAAGTGCGAAGTCTGAGAAAGTTTTTCTGAAGAGTGAAGCACTTTATCGTTCCAAGGATTGGA
Source organism: Pinus albicaulis (assembly GCA_034641835.2). Lineage (NCBI taxonomy): Eukaryota > Viridiplantae > Streptophyta > Pinopsida > Pinales > Pinaceae > Pinus > Pinus albicaulis. The sequence goes on from JAXQQM020060100.1 coordinate 23,187, forward strand.
TTGGAGACACTGGTCGAAAACCTGTAAAAGCATTCAATGAAAATATATATCATCACTGAGGTAGGAATTCCCATACCCAGAGCAAAACTAATTAAATGTTCTGGTACAGATATGATTTCAGCATTACATCAAGAGTAGACATAGTATGGGCACAACCAAATGTCATAATCAGTTTACTGTATCATGAATACATAACTCCTCGCAGCGTAGATGGTGGAAAATAGTCTAGGGTATTGATTTACACTTCTCGAACTAGTTTGAATCTATCCATACGATTGATTGTGTCAAATCCAAACATGGTAGAAACCAACTGATTACTGGTCAATGATGAGAACCGTTAACATGTGTGAGAGAAACCACCAATAATGAAAATGGTTCTCAAAATACATCAACATAATCTATGAACTGTGAATGAATGATTTGCATTCGAATACTCATAGAATCATTCGATCAAAGTTAAATGATGAGAACCTATCGTTGAAGGCGAGAAACCTGCCATTAGAGCATGCAGATTCCAAGGTACTGATTAGGATTCTAAATAAACTTTCTAAATAATGAGTTTATGTTGATAGAAAGTGATCCATTGCAGGAAAGCTTATGACATGAAACCATTAGATCAAGTTTTGAAGAAATGAATTGCCAGGACTGACTCAGGGATGGTCAACGCGAATGGAGACAAATGTTTGTAATGAATGGTAAATTGAAATTTCTCTTAAACACATAACAACATTGTAAATGGTTTGGCAGCTTTTAGCTCAAAGATAATACCCAGAAATCGACTAAAGACTTTCAATGTGGTTTGATTAATTGTAAGATAAAGGATTACCAACCCAGGTACAAGAGCGACAAAGTGTCATGTTTAAGAGCGACATGTTGCTTTCTTAAACAAGGAAAATGAATGGATTCTTTTTCTGACTCCCCCCCCACCATTATTGGCAAGTACCTATTTATTTTTGTCAATCTTGAGGAGGATAACATTTTCTTGCCATGTAAGCTCATCCTTCGAATGATTCCATATTAGTATTTTTAAAAATGAACCTAAGAAGGAGTGCTTAGTTTTGTTGTGTTCGACAGGTCCTGTACTGTTTAATTTTAACGAGTCCAACATAGGATTAACTCGATGTTTTTCAGTTTTAGGGAGTCAAAAGAAAAACATAAGTAAACTCCATAGTGTTCTTTTTCATAAATTTAGTCTCTCAAACTCGAAAAATGATAAAATAATGTAGGAGAGAACTCTAATGACCATGCTTAGTCAACGTATAAAGATACCTACCCTTTACTAAAGATAAGGAAATGTTTACCTCATCTTAATAGTCTAATTCAGTCCTTAAAAGGGGTAAACTTATACTGAATAGACAAATTTTCATTTACTTTAAGAATTTCGAATAGTCAAGTACTTGGCGATATTTTCATGTTTAGAGAGTCTAAAAAGGGCTTAAAAGAGGATGCCAGGATTTCATTTTTTGGTATTTTTATAGAGCTCGAAAAAGTGATAAAATTATACTCAATGTAAAATGATTTTTTTTCCAAACATAACTTGTTTCGTGCACAAAAACTCAAAAAATTACAAATATATGCTCTCAAAATATGATTTTTATTTTTTTATTTTGACTTCTAAAGTGAAAATAAATAAAATAATATTATTTTATTCATTCAAAATTATAAAAAGAAGTTAAAAAAAATCATTTTCACCTTTTAGTTTTTAGGGAAGAGCAGAAAGAGTTTTTTCCCTAAACCTTCTGGAGCAGATATCAGAAGAATCGACCAACCATTTCAAAAACCGTCCGTGCTAGGTATTCCACATCATCATTATCATTCTTTTTATTTGTTTAGTTTTTTATTTTTATGTTATAGGGAATTTTTTAGGGGGAAACAAGGTTTTGAAATCCGCCCTCAGGGCTGCGGAAGTTTTCGTGGCGAAACCCGCACACCTCGATGATTTTTTAATAGAAAAAATCATCGGGCTGATGCGGTTTTTATGTGTAGTTCATGCGTAAAAATGCACTGTGTACACACAAAACCTGTGAAGCACCGTGGGGTTTTGAAAAACATGTTTCTATTGATAAAAAATGGCTCAAATTCTCCCAAATGATTTCTAATGATCTTAATTGATGGTTTATAGGTTATCAATAATGTTGGAATGACGAGAAAGAGAGCATGAACTTCATGATAACATAACCATGTATGATCTGGAAACAATTCACACATTGAAAAATTGTGGCTTGTATAAATACTGTGCGATTCAAGGTATGAAAGCACATGTTGAGTTGATGACCTCGCTAGCGAATTCTTGGGATGTTCAAGATCAATGTTTCATCATTGGAGACCATAGGCTTGTGATCGAGCCAGAGGATATCTATTTCCTCACTGGATTACCCTACAAAGGAAGATACATTTTTCTGTTTGGGACAAGACCAGGTGGTCTTCCCACAACATCTTATATGGCTCAATATTGTAGCTAGGATTTAGAGTTGAAGGATGGTTGCATTGATATCAAAAATATTGTGCGAATAGACCTAAATATCATTACATTCATAGTTACCAGGTTGTGTGGGAGTGAAGATCTACATGTGGCTACCAAAGAACAAATGCAGACTGCAGTTGAATGTTCTGGGGGAACAATTTTCAACTGGTGTGAAGGAGTGTTGGTTAACATGAAGGGCGAACTTCTGAGAGCTAAGAATGGGAAGTTGAAAAACTTCGGCTATGGAGCCATTCTTGTGTCTTTCACTTCGGAGAGGATCCCACTCCTCACACCTTAGCATTCTTTAGTGGATCCCACAAGACCTAGGGAGCCACATATGTCGTGATGGGTAGCATTGATGGCTCGCCATGGTGGCGATGGTGGTGCAGTGGTTCGCTATACTCCTTAGTTCTTTATATGGCTTAGGAACCAGATCTTCATGATTGAATATTTTCCTTACGCAAGGATGGATTTCAGAGGTGATCTTGACACATCGCTTCCACTAGGGGCATAATGGGATGCATCAGGTAAAGAAAATCATTTTGACGTTTTTATGTTATCTAATTTTTTATTTGGTTTTCTATTGTCCAATACTAATAAAAATTTAAATACAGATGTCAGCCCATCACGATCAACAACACTTCGTCGCTTTGATAGGTGAGATACGTAGCCTTTAGCAGGCCCACTATAGACCGATGTGGTAGATATCCTTACAAAGATGGAGCACAATCTAGATATGTTGACTATTGATGTCCCAGAGATAGGGACAACTGATGTAACTCTCAGGCTCTAGAGACATGTGACTGGTGTTCCAAGCCCATTCAGGAGATATCTACGCAGGGTGGCACATGCCATAGTCTGTTATCATGATCATCATCATGGATAACTGATGTTCGATCTAGATTGAAATTTTGTTTTTTTTATTAGTATATTTTAGATCATAAGGTGTTTGAAACCTATGATCACAAATGATGTAATATTTTTGAGACACAACTATTTTTAACCGAATGATATTACTACTTCTGATCTCTAAGTATCTTGTTCAATATGGATTAAATATTGTTTTGTTTTAATTTTAATGTTGCAGATGTCTATTTAAAAATTTATTAGCTAATGCATCAGCCAATGTGTTTAAATTTCTTGAAATGTGTTGATATTCAATGTAATCAAACTATCTTTCCAAGAGACGAACCCTCAAAGACATTCTTAACAAAGCTGGATTTCTGATAGCGTAAACACCATTTAAATGTAATACAATGAGTTGTGAATCTAACCTAACAATAAAACATAGAATACATCTGCAGTGTCAAGAATAATCAAGATAAGCAACAAAAGTAGTGAAATTTCATCAAGAAAAAATAACTAATCCTAAGGCACACTTTCTAATCTAAGTCACACTGTTCTAAACTGTAAGTAATGTACAAATAAGATCTTCACACAAAGAATCATGCATAATATCTCTTGAGATAAAGGCCATTTTTGGGTTTATTTAAAGAGACGTCGTAATAATCGATTAACTCATAGGCTCCTTTTGCAAGCACCTGCTTAAAAATATAAGGACCATGCCACATTGGTTCGAATTTACCAGCGCCTAGTTTGTTGTGAGCTTGATCGTATACTAGAACCAGGTCACCTTCTGAATATATGCGATGGTTAACACTTTGATCATACTAAGCTTTAAAACATTTTTTATGAGCCTCGAAAGCTAATGCGGCATTGCGATGAGTTTCATCTAACTATGCTATCTATAGGAAGCGTTTCTCCTATTCAGAGGTAGCTGGTAAACAAGCTAAAAAGGAGTCAAACCTTTAGATTTTTTTGCAGAGGTATGGTATGACCATAATGCCAAAAAAAACATGGTATCCCAATTTGTTTTATGAGTTCCGACAATCCATTTAATCATGTTGGTTAAAAACTTGTTGATGGCCTCAACTTGACCATTAGCTTGTGGGTAATATGGTGTATAATTATCATGACATAGGCCAAGTTAAGAAAATAGTTTTTTCATCATAATGTTATGAAAATGGCTCCCATGGTCCGTGACGATAGTATGAGGGACATCGAATCGATCAATAACATGATTGAATATGAAAATTGCTGCAATTTTTCCATCAACCGCGAATGTACGCATTGCCTCGGCCCATTTGGTAAAGTAATCTATGGCAGGAATAATATACCCATGCCCCCCAACCAAGTGAGGGCTACATGTGATGAAATCGATGCCCCATTTGGCGAAAGGACTGACAACAATGATTGGGCGAAGAGGAGCTGGAGGTGCATGCATCTTTCGATAAAAAATCTGGCAATTGTGGCATTTTCTAACTGCGAGAATACAATCCTTAAATAGTGACGACTAGAAATAGCCAACACGAAATATATTTTGGGCTATAGAAAAACCAGACATATGACCACCGCATGCTCTAGAGTGGCATTCATTCAAAACTCTTTCATCTTCTTCATGAGTTATACAATGTCGAAAAATAGAATCGGCACCACGACGATAAAGAGTGTCACTAACAATATTATATTTTTATGATTGGTATCGAATTCTCCGTCGATCTGATCGTGAAATCTATGATCAAAAGGTTTGGGTCTGGAGATATATAATGATATCCCCAAACCAAGGATCTAATGTATTGATTAGAGACAGAGATTCATCAACAAGATGGTTTTCTGACATCGTTTCAAATTTGGTATTGGGAAAATCACACATAAGTTCAACAAATACTAGTGATTTCTTAGACTTGTATTTTTCATATTCCAAATCAAAATCTTGCAGGATAACGATCCATTTAGAGTATTTTCCCCCGAGAAATTTTTTCGGGTTGAAATTATATATCAATGTATTTTTGCGTAACAATATGTAATGACTGAATCATTAGACAGATTGAACCGCTACCAAGGCCAATTTCTCCACATGTGAATACTTGATTTTTGTCGGGCTGAGAATCCGACTTAGGTAATAAATCACATTTTCGTTGTTAGAATCATCCTCTTGAACTAAAACCATTCCAATCATGGAATCAGATGTAGCTAAATACAAAATGTAATCTTGGTGATAATCAGGTTGATGCAACAATGGTGCATGGGTCAATACATGTTTAAGCACATCAAAAGATTTATCGGCAAGCTCATCCCAAATGAATGGAACATCATGTTTTAACAACCGGGTAAAACCTTTAGTTAAATGCACATAGTTCGGGATAAAACGACGTAGAAAGTTTGCTTTCCCCTGCAAAATTTGGAGTTGGCGAAGAGTGGAAGGAGGAGGTAGATTAACAATAGCCTCAACCTTCGATGAGTCGACACTAATTCATTCTTTTAAAACAATTAACCCAAGTAAACGTCTTGATTGTACAAAAAAAAACATTTGTGCGGATTCAAATGAATGTCGTAATGCCTACATCTCATAAAGATGGCACGCAAGTGTGTAGGATGATCTTGTCTATGTAAATAATGCGCAAGTAGGTCATCCAGGTAGGGTTGTACAATATGTTTGATATCGTGACATGCGTAAGACATAGCTCGTTGAAAAGTTGCGCCAACATTTTTTAGTCCAAAGGGCAATTTACATTATGAAAACGTGCCCTATGGACATATACATTCCATTTCAGGCTGATCAACAGGGAGTATGTTGATTTGATTCTAACGAGAAAAACCATCCATAAACGAGAATATTCTGCTTCCAACACAATCATCAATTTGGTCAATATAAAGGGTAGGATAATTTTCTTTAGGATAAGCCTTGTTAATATCCTGATAATCGCCACATAGTTTGATAGTCCCTTATTTCTTGGTTACGGGAACTATGTTTGATACCCAATCTGTTAAAGGAATAGGATAAATAAATCCTGCACGTAGTAATTTTTCAACTTTATATTTAATTGCAACAACTTTCCACGGATGTATCGAATTTAATCTCGATCTAATAAGCTTAGCATCCTGGTATGTATTAATTTAGCGAATAACAATCTTAGGATCAATACTTGGAATTTCTTCATAAGACCAGGAAAAAATGTCTCATAATTCTTGAATTAGGGATTTGTACATTTTTATCTCTTCAATCGAGCAAGAAGCACCTATATGAATGTTCTTAATTATTTCAGGTTTAATTGATATGTCAATAGGAATTGTGGTGGAAATATTTCCCATTTTTTCTCAGAATCCGAATGAAGATTGGACATAGGATTTTTAGGTTCCCTGACATAATCAATTGAAAATATGGATGAAAAATCATTCTCGAGTTTATCAAGGTCGGGTAAAAAATAAGATTGGTGATGGAGATCGTCCCATGGTAATTCATCTGATGACAAGATTTCTCGGATATTTTCATCAGTTGAAAACACTTGTTCAAAGGGATCCGAAAATGATGTCAAAGCTCAGCTTGACAAATAATAAGGTTATTCACTGACCACATTCATTTGATTAGTATAAGTTGATGTATTTTCAGAACATGATTCTACTACTACATATGTCGATTCAAAAGGACTTAAAGGCATTTCACCACCACAGGAGTCCAATTCTAATTCTAAAGGCACATTCCACATGTCATCAAATGACATTGTGCTTGATGTAATCATATTGATATTGGAAATAGTCCATAGTAAATTGGGATAAGGTATAGCAAAAGTTCTCATGAGAGCGGAATCCTTGACTAGTCCTACCCCAACATCTTCGTAAGGGATAACCGTTTTTCCGACATGCTGGATACTATCTATAGAAGTAGGGTCTGAAGAGAAGTAAGACAACTGATTGATTTTAACAATATTTCCTTTATGAGGGAACATTATCATTTGAAATACTGATGAAACAAAAATATTCATAGCATAAGGCCAAATTTGACCCAGAAGAAGGTTGTAATCAAGAGGGGCATCAACAGCTTCCACCTCGAGTGTTACAATTTTTCCTTCTACTTCTATAGGCAGATCTTGGAGTATTCTAAATGGGCAAAAACATCTTCCATCAAAGGCTTTAAGAATAGTCGGTGACTGGTTGATTGTCGGAGAACCAAGAGTTTTCCAACAAGCTAAGGACATAATGCACATAGATGCTCCCTCATTAATTACTGTGCGAAAAACTCGCCTTGATTTGGCTAATACGGGAATTTGAAAATCCATTTGATGTGGGAGTCTAGGTACAAAGTTTTTGAGATCAAAGATAATAATATTTGAGTCTTGAGGATCAATCGCTCCTATAACTGATAGTAATTTCCTCTGAGCTAGACAAGATTTCAGAACTTCGAGGGCCGACATTGTTGAAGGGGATATAGCCAAATATTCAACAATATTGTAATTCTGAGAGGCTCTTGCATGTGGATTGAAAGCCTATTTTCGAATTACACCTTTGGCATGCGGTTTAATCAATAAATCGGGATTAGGTTTCTCGATTTTCCATGGTTCAGAATCTAAAGGAGCTGATAATGGTGGTTGAATGGATGATTCAGTTTCTTTACTAGTTACACTTGACTCTTAGATCCATAGTCTTGAGATCATGTCGAAACCATGATCTGTGACATCATTAGGATATTCGTTGATGAATTGGAAGAAGATCTGATCATTTTTCTATCTTGAGATGGAAAAGGATCTTTCAAGACAATAGGCGTGGGTGAACCTTTCAAAAATTTGGATACCTTGGCCCAATGTGGGCACTCTTTGGTGTAGTGATCCTCATCACAGATAAGATAAGGATAATGAGATTTCTGGTTTTTATCTAACGGTTCGATTTTTTCAGTTTTCTCTTTGGGATAAGTGTTTTGTTTATTTTTACCCTTCCCCTTGTTCTTATTGACATATGATTTATCTTTGGTTGTATATGAGTCTACGACGTGAATATCGACATAAGTTTCTAGGGAAGGATCTCCTTTAGGTGAATCTAGTAGAGTTATGATTGGAGAATTATATTTAGATGATTTCTTCTTACTCTTTTTCATATTAACTGTACCAATTACACCGTCTGCGGAACGAGAACCGAAAGGAGTTGCAGTAAGTTGGACTAGGTGTGGTAAATCAGGAACTTTTTCATACATAGTACCGAATTGTGTGTAAACGAGGTCCAAGTATTGTGCTTGAGCTATTACCTGCTCTTCTGTTACAACACCTCCCTTAGCTACATCTTCATTAATTTTAGGAAGCAATGATTTAATGAACCATTCTGCCAGAATTTGATCTAAAATGAGAACTCTCACTAACCCTCGCTTATGTCGCCATTCCTGTATGTGATCTGAAATGTATGTAGACGTACTCTGTTTTAATGAAGTCAAAAGTTTTGTGCCTTTGCCATAACGTATTGGAAACTGAAAATGAGTTAGGAAGGTTGTTGCTAAGGCATTGAAATTATTGAAAGATCCACATGATAACTCAATATACCACTTTGCAGCTAATCCAATCAAATTTCTTTGAAAAAGTCTCAAATGAATGGAATCATCGATTAAGGAGTTGGATGCACACCACATATGATAAGTCATCACATGATTTGAGGGATCTTCTCCTAATTTTCCTTCAAACTTTGGAATATCATTGGGCAACTTAGTGGGAATTACTGACCAAAACGAAAGATAATAAATCAGATCATTCGTTAGATGAGACAAGTCTGGTAAATCTAAAGTTGCAATGAATGGTAACCACCGGTTAGGGTCTTTTTGTGAAAATTGATAACCTTGAGGAACAATACCAGTACCTAGAGGAGGATATCAAGGAAAACCTGGAATATCCTGAGAAGTTGGGATTGGAATACCTCTAGGGTATCTAGGGTTAGCCATACCGAACTGAGGTTGAGCTAGTATTTGATATGTATAACCAGGGTATGGTTTTCTCTGGTAAAATTGATTTTGTCCCATTTGTCCATATTGAAATTTCCCTTGAAATGGTTGACTCTGAACAAACTGACCTTGAAAGGTTTGACCCGTAAAAGGTAGACTTGTTTGAAACATAGTTGCACCAATTTGTCCTACAGAGGGAGGAATAGACTGAATTGTAGGTCTAGTTTGATGAGCAATGATTTGAGGGATTTCTTGTATAACAGTTGGTGTTGTCATTTGAAGGGTTGTAAAAACATGGCTTTGAGAAACTCCAGGGATAGGTGTACTTAGTTGTTGAACAAAAATTTGCGCAGCAGATTGGATTGGAGTACTTGGAGTACTCGGACCAGCATGCTGACTACTCGGCACAGATACCATGGGGTAATTTGAAGTGCACTCTGAACAGGCTGTTGGACTTGGGTAAAACAAAAATGTCTAGTTGATTGAGCAGGTTGATTATAAGGTACTTGTAAAGTAGGTTGCAAAGATTTTTGATTCAACAAGGGATTCCACACAGTATTAATTCCTGGGTAAGGATCCCATCAAAGGTTGCGATGCATAAGGTTGACCATATCCGGTTTGAGGCACTGGAACATAAGTTTGATAATTATCAGTAATATCAAGTCCTACAACCGAGGGATAAGTTCCAGCGAAAGGTTTTCCTCCTTGAAAGGATGGTTTCTCTTGATAAGGTTGATGTCCTTGGAAAGGTAGCTTCCCTTGGAGAGGTTGCTACCCTTGGAGAGGCTGCTGCCCTTGGAAGGATTTCTACCCTTGGAGAGGCTGCTGCCCCTGGAAGGATTGCTGCCCTTGAAAATGTTGTTGCCTCCCATGCGCTATATAGCCACCTTGAGAGCTAGCTTGAGGGATATTTCCAGAAAAAATATATACATGTTCCGTTGTCAAAGTTTTGGTGGTAGATTCATAGAGACCAGTTGATTTTGTGAAAGTTTCTGAAGATGGATATTCTCCTGAGAATGTGCCAGAGAGCGACTGGCACCTAACAGGAATAGATGGATCATCGTACAAAAATGTTTTTGGTGATGAAGAAAACATAGATGACTTAGTAGACATGTTTGGTGAAGCCATGTAACTACCTCTGGGTATAGAGTAAAAAGGTATGCGGCGTGGTGAATGATTATAACCAGATTTATGCAGAAAGTTGGTAATTTGATGATACCAAGGATCAGGTCTAAAAGGAACGAAAGGGTAAATTTGTTCACTAAACCTTAGATCTAAAGATTCTTAACATGAAGGAATTGAGATCTCTTCTTCCACGTTAGAAATATCTTTAATACTAATTAGACCAGGAGGAATATTCTTAGTAATAAGAAGTTCCACTCGAGGTGAACCAGGACGACCAAGAGTCAGGGCTATGAGATTCGAAGGTGACTTAGATGAAGTAGATTCAGATTCAGGCTCAGATATTTCAGGTTCAGTGAATTGGGTATCTGACAATTCACCAATAACATATTCAACTGTAATTACTTCGGAAATTTCTGGTTGTTCTTAATCTTTTCAATTATCTGAGGTTGATTAACTTTGAAATCAGGATGTATTGCATGGATGTTTCTCCTTGTTCAGTAGACCAGTTTCCTGATTTTTGAACTCTTTCAGTTTTATTCTTTTCCAATTAACTGGGTGTATACTTAGGGGTTTCCCCTGCATTCTGTGTGAATGTCTAGGTAATTTAGCCACTATTAATCTTTTAACACACGAAATCAAAAAAATTCAAAATAATACACCTAAGGTCACTAAAAATAAATAAGAAAATGAACATGGGCCTACAAAATCTAAGAGACAAACCACACACAAACAGTATGTTTCCACAATAAAAGCACTAGTTGGTGATGAAATCCAACGTCGCGGAAATTAATATGGAAAACTGGCGGTTGGAAGAGTTACCTTAACAACCTTCTTAATGAAATGGTCTGGTGCAAGTAATTCCACTATGCCATATCGAAGTGAAGAATACCCTCCAGAAAGTAAAAGTGAGTCTAGTCAACGTCTGCTTCAGGTACAGTGGGACCTTCCCTCCACTGTCACCTTGGGAAAAATCCTAAATATTATGGCCACTAAAGTCACCAATTGAGACAATTTCACATGGGGGAATAATGTACGATTCGATATACACGTAAGGGCAGAGTATCAAGCTCAATCCCCTTGAAAGCTCCTCAACATGGCAAAGTTGAGGTTTGCTAACAAGTGACCCTAGGCTCCTCGACAATGGTTAATCCTAGGTTTACCATTTGTATTACGTGCACATATTTTATCTTCACCAATGAAGTAGGTACGATTACCTCACTAGGTCCGACATGACCTTGTGCTTGACTCTTTTAAGAAGATCTTCCCAAAGTTTAAATGCAACAATTGGATTTCCCTACCGCAAGATGCTACTTGTTTGTTTTAATTTCTTTGGAACGTTTATTACAACATATTCCAAAGCACTAGCCTAAGCTAAATTGGTGGAATGAGCCCTAGAAAATGTAAAAAATATTTGTTGGGTGGTGAATACGACCACTTTTTAACACTTATTTCATCCATTTTTACTCTTCTTTATCATGTAATTTATTATAATTTATCATATAAATCCATCTTATAATGATTTATGCTCTTATGGATGAATATTATTTCTTCTCCTTTATTTTTAATAAATTGATGATTACTATGCATAATTTTATCAATGATGGTTTATTAATATATTTTGTAATATCACTTACCATTTTAGCCTCCAAGATATTTGTCAGATTGAAGATTTGATCTCCAAATCATCATCAAATATTCCAACTCAGAAATCCATTGGAATAAGAAGTGACCGTTTTGCGGTTGAGATTCTGAGCAAATGAAGAAGAATCTGGAAAATCCGAAACATGGGTTTTTTCCAGAACAGGCCCAATTAACATTTAGTGAGAACGGTTTGCCCAAATTTGGCCTTTATTGAGAGAAACGCAGAGTTCTTTGAGCACTATTTTCTCAGATTTGTTGTTGCGGCCGTCCTCCAAATCTCAGCTGCAAAGCCAAATTCGCCTTGCTCTTGTTGAAAGATTGTTGCAAATATATTTTCTGGTTGATCAAGTTGTTGGGAACAATCCAATATTGTTATGGGAGATCATATTTGCTATTTAATTTCTCCTCCTTCTGATTATAAAAGGAGAGCATGTATTGTGTATTGGAGGACAATAGAACAATGGATCATAGTTGTTGCTTTTGTGAATTGTAAACTTAATCAAAAGATGTGTTATTGAAAGCACGATTCCATTGTAATGCTGTTCCAGTTTAATGATTAATTGAAGTTGTTGTTCCATTTGCATCATCTGAAGTAACTTGAGCAGTCCCTGTTGGTGGTTAAGGGCCCGACCCCTGGCAGCGTGAACTGCTCCTTTGTGTTATATTTCCAATTCCTGCAGCGTGTGATCGATTTGCTACATACATGTCACTATGGGTTTATTTCAGTACTTGTTTTTCATTTTACTGTCTTTATGTATTACGGACTCTGTTTATGAGTTATTTCATTATTTTATGATTTGAATCATATTTCTTACAGCATGGGTTAATTGAGACAGCATATTGCCTTACTTAGAACATCCTTGAATTCGCGGATGTGATATTGGTTCTATCTTACTTTACTGTTTTATTATAATGGATTGCGTTGCCGTTCCTTCCCCATTTAACAAGAATCTTAATCCTCGAATTACTTATCTTGTTATGCTTCGTTGTTTGGCATTTGATGTTCCATTCCATTTGTTGTTTCATTTAACTGTTGTTCATTTTAGAGTGCAGATACAAAGCTTCGCTATTCAGTTTGCTGTTCAATAGAATTTACCGTTCAATAGAGTTTTTTTGTTCAATTCCTTTAATTTCGGTTTCTGTCCATTTACATTGCTTTTTGTTTCATATTAATTAGTTACAAGAGTTTTCTTTCATTTCGATTGCTTTAAGATCACCAACTATAGAGGACAATGGTTATTGCTTCCAAGTTCCCAGATTGGTTATCTTGCATCGATTTCTAAGGGAAGGAGTTATTGCTACTGTATCCCTGATCGATGTTTTGCAGATTGGTTTAATTAATGTTTCAGAGCATTTCCATTTATGTTACTGTAATTAGATTTCTTTACAAGCATCCATTTACTCTTGTATCTCGAACACTGTACTACATATTGCAAGGCATTACTCTTGGATAAATTGCTGCCTCAGACAGAGTACACTCTTGAAATAAAATGTCGATCCTAGATTGATAATTAATGTGAGATAAATAGGTGTTAAAAATATACCTTTTATACCTCGACAATATCTAGATTGATTTTATTAACCGTTGTATTGATTTGGTTGTTATTAACGCAAAGGGGTATGGAGATGAAACTTGATGATATTGTGACCTGACTCAAAAATACTCTAAATGCATTGATATGAAAAATGCAACTCTTTTATTTTTATGAATTCTATTTAAGAGAAAGTTGAAGGACTTTTGAACTTAAAAAGTACAAGTTTCCTAAAACTTCAAATAAAATTAATTTTCAACAAGAAAACAATTTCATTAAGAACACAATTTCCAAGCATGATCAATGTCTCTTTTGTGAAGAAAATTTTGTTGATTACAAATTCAAAAACTACAATTTTGATAAACAAACAAATATCAAAAGAAGGAAACTCCTAAAAACCCTAAAAGTACAAAAACTTCAAAGAAAATCAAAGTTATAATTATCAATCGTAACTAAGATACCTATGAGTGTCTTTCTAATGATTTCTCTTAGTTGTAATGAGACTAAAAATGTTTCCACTTGACCTAGTAGAAATGAAATCACGAAACACTAACTTGAGATAAATCAAACTTCGGTGATCTAGAAGCTTTTCTATTTTGCAATCAAATAAGAAACAAATATTAAAAAAAGGTAAGGTTGGTAATAATCTTGGTGGCTCAAGGAGACAATAACATAAAACCAATGATCTTAGGCAAATGAATGTATCTTCCAAAAGGAGCAACATCAAACTAGGGAAAACCCTAACTGTATAATGCAACAAGGATGATTTATCAAACAAGGCTCTAAGGTGTTAAAGAGGATTTCAAACACATATTCTGACAACTTGTATAGATCAGGTTAAACCTAAAGAATTTGGTTATCTGACTCTGGAAGAGAAAATTTCATTTTTTTCAAAATTTCCCAGGGGGTGAACAACTTCTCAGTTCACACCAGTACGCATGCACACTAAACTATGCTGACAAGTCGCATAGGATGCCACTCCATTTTCCACAAAAAATAGCATAGGGCAGAGAAAAGTTGGAAAAAATAATTTTAAGGTTTTCTATCTCAAAGAATCTAAAAGTTGATGTACCCAACCACATTCAGAGAAGTCAAAATAAGAAAGATATAATGTCAAACTGAACAAAACCAAAGAAAACTAAACTTGTCTTCCCCAGTTTGGGTGCCAATTTGTTTTGTGGCTTAATCCCTCTTGCGGACAAGAGTGATCTCCCTAGTACTCCAACAAGTAACTAGAAACAAAGATCCATTGAATATCTCTTTCTCTAGACTATTTGTATTTTAGATTATTACAACCTTGAATAAGGAGGTTATGCTCCTACCTTTCAAACCAAGACATTTTATGTAGCCTTTTGCCTTTCACTCCAAAGCAATTCTTCAATGCTGAGAATAACCTGCAATCACAAACAATAAAAAATATCAAAGCACCTGCAATATATAATAACTTAGTGATCAAGGAGTCTAAGAATTGACATCATTTCCATGAATTCAGAAACAAGACAATGAGAAAAAGAGATCCATATATATTATCAAAAATTAAAAAGAGAAATCTTACAACATGTGCCTTGATGTTGTACATATTTCTCCCATGTGTCTGCGCATAATTTCCTTTAGTCTAATAAGCCTTCCTCTCTAGAATGACTAGCATGAAGTCATATGCGCAAAGGTGTAATATTCAATGTGCCAACAACAACTCACTAGTTCAGAAACTATGAACTCTATGAACTCTCTCTAGCTTAGAATCTATACAAATCATTGTCTACCCTTCAACCTAAAACTTTAGCTCAATTTATAGAGAGATTGAGCTAGTTTTAGATCCATTAAGAGAGGGATGAGTTCCTCCCATGAAGAGATTTGGGTTCCTTTGGCCAAGGGATAAGCTCCATGAGTAGAGGGATAAAGCTTGAACTGGCACGACTCTAGAGGCTTCCAGTTGGGAGAATATTCAACCAAATAGGCTTCTAGAAGTTACTTTTTATATTTACTTTCTTTTTACGGGGGTGCGCAGGTTTTAGTGGTGAACAAAGTGGCGATCGCTACGGCTAATGGAAGAAACATCAGCGCATGTGCAAGAAAATGCTCTAAAAAGCGTGTAGGTAATCTTTTAAAGGTTTTAAAGAGCTTTTCTCCAATTGCTAAGACTTGGTTAAGGACCATGAGTGTTTTCGACCTCTAAGGGAACATGATATGGATGGTGATAGACCCAAATTGTGACAAAATGATGTGTAACACCAAGATATGCTCAAGTGCACAATAGAATGTAGTTTGTTATTGGTTACATAATCCAAATGTTTTAACCTTTTCTCAAGAAGACAATGATGAATGTCTTTATTTGTGTTTAGAATTGGTACAAGGATATGCTAAAGTACACAGTAGACTGTAGTTTGCTATTGGTTACAGAATCCATATGTTTTAATATTTTCTCTTCAAGCAAACATGGTGAACATGGCCTTAAAAACCTTAGTTTATGCAAGGATCTTGTTCGTTTTTTGGCTCTCCTTTCTAATAACTAAATGATAAATCTTTTACAATGTAGGCATTTGATGAGGAAATTGCAGAGTTAGATACCTTAGGCGAAAATTATTACAAGGACAACAATCTCATCATGCAACTCCTTCGTGACAATCTGACATTGTGGACCTCAGACATGCAATTTTGTATCTAAAGTCTACCTATTCAGTTATTATTATTAGTATTTTTAAGAGTTGGTCATGTTATATCTTTTGAATTTTGTGTTTCCTTTGTTAGGACGATGTTGTGGAAGAGATCAAAGAGACTTGTAAGTGTGAGGATGGGGAGGAGAAATAGTGAAATGTGATAATATAATAGTGTATTATTATTAGATTACTAGGCTTTCCTGCATTGTTTGGTAAAGGCAGCCTATGTGCACGATCGTGTTTATTAGATCACATGCTCTGCAACATTTAGTTGATGTGGGTAGCATATTCTTAGTCATATTTTGTTGGATGCGCTTATGTTGCCATTTTATATCATGTATTTGTGATGGTTAGAGACAATGAGTTGGTACTGTAATATGAGATTGGTGGAGTCTATCAACAAATCTGTAGGCCCATTCTGCTTTTGTGTTAGAAAAATATTTTTTATTGTCTTGATCTAGCTTCTCATTGCTTGTATCAATGATTTTTTTTTTCAATTTATCTTGAAAAGAGCTTCATTTTTGTTCCCTTACCATTAAATAATAATAGGTATCAAAAGATCTGCCTCTTGAAGTGTTTCATCTTAATTTATAACTTCAGCCTATGTTGAAAGGAAATAGTGTTCTTTGGCATCGATTAGCTGAAGCTTGTTGATTATGTTTTGTTGTCTTACTGTATCAGGGCTTGTGTTTCTTCATAACCTACAATTTTAGTATCCTCATAATGCAGCTGGTTAAAAATGTATTTTATTTTTTTTTGTAATTTTTCATAATTTGTTGAAGCTATTGAACTAGTAATATTCCTAAAATGTTGAATCTATTTAACTAGTAAATCTTCTGTTGAGAATTTATTGCTTTCCAAATAACTCCAATCTGATCCACATTTAAAAGGATACCTTTCTTGGTGTAACCTAATTGGTTGAAAATAAAGTTAATGGATGTGGTTGGGCTGTCAACTGTTTGATAGTGACTAAGTGGGTTGATTTGTAATGAGAAAGCAATATTTACTTATTACTCAGTATCATGTTAAGTGTCTAAGATATTTTCTTATAGTGAGAGCCTTCGATTTACCATTCGACAATAGTCAGGTTATGTGAGCATATTATTATCAGAATTGGAGGTATGGCATTATCTGGGGCTATCAGAATTGGAGGCATGACATTACCTTGGGAAGTGCCCTCACATTTCATTATACTTATTAAACTTATATAAATCATTCTGGTTTGTTTTTATTCTTAATCCAAAAGACATGCTAGTTACCTACGCACAATGTATAGAGGTCATAGCCTATGCATGTACCTTTCAATTGAATGCTTGTGTTTGTGTTGCATATTTTGGAAGTTTTCCTGGCCACAATGTTGCTGGAAATGAGAGAATACATCGGTAAAGAAATCTTTATTCAAATCCCTTTTCGATTTGATGTCGTGATGAGTATGATATTGATCACTTGTAAAAAAATTTAATGTTTCTTTTAAAAAATGCATTTTATAGTCAAATTATATAAAATGTGATTTTTATAGTTGAAGTATATCAAAAGCACATGATCATATAAGATGACATAGATGATGAAATTTGACATGTGGAAGAGTTTCCTTCCAAATTCCCCAAACACATGACCATATAAGGTGACATGGATAATGGAATTTGGCATGTTGAAGAGTTTCCTTCCACATTCCCACTCCTTCAAGGCCCCACTCCTTCTCGGGTTCCTTTGCACTTTTTGATACAATTGCTTGTTGTTATCATTTTGGAAATCAAAATTTCGTTAAATAACACCACTAACTTGTTGAGCCCCTTCTCAACAATCTCGAGCAGTGGAGATGATAGAAAACCTGCGTTTTAGAAAAACATCTACAGCAATTATATATATATATATATATATATATATATATATATATATATATATAATCAATTAAATATATTTATTTAAAAAAATATTAAAAAATACAAATAATGAAAAGTTCACATCAATGGAAACCAGTTTTATATTAATAAAATAATATTTATTACAATAACAAAGAGCCATGGACATAAAATAAAAACAATAAAAACGAATTTATTGTAAAATATTTTGAGCTCCTCTATTAGGTTTGCGTCAAAATTCAAAGAGTTACGTCTAATAGTCTGGATAGAAACCAAAAGCCCCATGACGGAGTTACGTCAAAAGCTCGAATGCCATTTGCCTTAAGAGTTGGGCTGCAGTCAGACTGATAACAAGTGCTACCATTGTTGGAAACGCCATGGAGAGAGTAGCACTGACTGCGAGCATCATCGTGACAAACTATGAACAAATTACTAGAAAAGAAAGATCAGGAAAAACTGGTACGCAATGCTACATTCAGACCTAGATTCAAATCTATATTTATACCTAGCTGTCGACAATGCTTTCATCACTGTAGAAATAAAAATGAAATCAGGGATAAATTAAACTACAGAACAGATTTTCCATGAAAATTATAAACCAGATTGAAAACCCCAAGTTTATCTAAATTATAGTCTTTATTCTGGTATGGTCACGTATGCTGCTTTGCAAGTTGCAAGATTGCAGTCGCATGACAATCCACTTGGAAGGAATGAATGGTGGTCTAAACACAAAACCAATCATGGTCCACACAAAACCAAAGAGTCACATTATTGAAACACCAAGACAAACCGACATTGATCCCAATGAGCTCCAAGGGAAGTGGCCTGCAGAAAAGATAAGTGGCTAAACAAAATAAATCATACATTTAATGGCTATATAAATTTAAATGCACTTCTGGTGGATTAAGAACATGACAAAGGAAATCACGAGAGCCCTCTGACCACCATATCGGAAGGGCAAGCATTACAAGGATCATTGTTATGTCTCAAGGCATCCTCATGGGTTGCTGGTATACGATTCCATCACAAATCAATAATCACTTGATTGGATCAGATCAATAATCCATAATGCACAAAACAAACATCACCTCGTGATGCCTCCCCTTGGAACCCAAAATTTTGTAAAATCTCACAACCAGTACCAAAATACAACAATAGAGAGAGAGATGCAAGTAAAACTAAGGAAGATAGTTTTCACTTCCTCTAAATACCACTCATGTTCAACCTCAATAGATACTTAGTAGATTAGTAAGAAATTCAGATTTGTTTTGGAAGTAATTGGATACTCTCCATATCTCTCCCTCTCACAATATTCCTCAAGTCTCTTCCACTCTTGGCATTACCCCTCTCCCCCCAAATGAGAGTACATGAGACTCATATATAGGAGGAGCAACAAATTCTTGTCATAAAGGAGGAGTAATATGCATGCATTGTATTCCTTTTAGAGGAGTGTAACTTATGCCATTAAGGAGAGGTATGCATGCCTTATTTAATGAGGGTGTAACATATGCATTAAAGTGAGTGTAAGAGGAATATTTTATGACATGTCTTTAATGAGTGTAAGAGGAATATGCCATTATTTGATGAGTGCATAAAAGAGAGTGTAATGTATTATTAAAAGAGAGAGAGAGTTACATAGAGCCATGAGAATCATCAAGGAGAGAGATGTGAAGTGATTGAGGAGATATAATTCCCTTTTAATAATAATATCATAGTCTCATAAAATATAATAATAATATTAATAATATTGAGGATTAAGTCGAGATTGAACTATTACGATTTATTAATCATAAGTTAAGTGATTTTCCTTCAAGTATACTTGTTTACCCATTGATTGGAGGTGATTTACTATTTTTGGAAAGTCATACTTGAAATGGTAGACATGACTTTCTATTTTTAGAAAGTCACTCCAAAATTGTTAGGAATTAGATTATTAAGGAAATTCATCTATGAGTTGCCCATGAGTGGTATTTTTCTTCCGGATAATAGGGATTCAACACCCCTATTGTATGCATCTTCATGCCTTAGTAGATTGAGGACTCCGCGCCCTGATCTACTCTAAAGATCCAAGATTCCACACCTTGATCTTTTTAAATATTCAGGACTTCGCGCCCCAAACATTTCCTTATATATTCAAGACTCCACGTCTTTATATTTCACGGATTTAGGACTCCGCGTCCTAATCCTTTTATCATATATCCAAGACTCCACGTCTTTATATTTCATGGATTTAGGACTCCGCGCCCTAATTTCCATGGCTTCTCATCTATTCTGCTTTGAAACTCCGCGTTTCACCTTAAGGTACTGATTGTGAGCTCATACCCATTTGATGGTTCGTTGGTAAGGTCTTCTTCCAAGACCTGCACATATCACAATCTCATTGATCAAATAAATCAAATGAATTTCATAATTAACTTATTCAAATTTTACCAAATATTGTGCATGACTTCCACAGTCATTTTGGTTTTGGAGAAATGACTTTCGCAGTCATTTATAACTTGAGCATCCCTGTTGGCAATGACCAAGTCCCCTGCCACATCATGCTTAGTACGAGATTATGCACATATAATCATACAAATCATGTATCATCCATAAATCATAATTAACCATATGTTCCACCTAACCATGATCATCCATGGATCTGTGTCTCAATTCTGAATCACCATTCATGTCATACACCTATGTCCAAAATTGGATACCAAAAGATAAAACATCGCTAATATGCTCTTAACCAAAATCAATTCTTGTGCACGCAAACATAGATATTATCATAAGCACACAACAACCAAGTGACCCAAACCAAGTCATAGCATATAAGCATGTACATAAGTCTTTCATACATAATATTATATCAAAATCACCATCTCTAAGTGTCATCAAAGCTATCTCACTAATAAGGGACACTACAC